>JAECWJ010000365.1:0-150942 GCA_018150375.1 Drosophila sturtevanti
ACCAACGACTTTTGCCGATTTGTAGACTCTCAATTAGCTCTTATTGAAAATGTTTTCCCAAACATTAGTGAGAATTATCAGAATTATGCTTGGATAAGTCAGCGAGCGATTCTCGCCGCAAAGAATAATGATGTACACGCACTGAATTTCACCATTCAATCAAAAATTGATGGCGATTTGGTGACATACAAATCCGTTGATTCCATAACAAATCCCGATGATGTAGTAAATTATCCAACGGAGTTTTTGAACTCTCTGGAGTTACCAGGATTTCCACCACATAACTTGCAAAGTTGGTTCAGTTGTTATGATATTCCACCGCGACTTTGCAACGGTACTCGGCTTGCGGTGAAAACACTTATGCCAAATTTGATTGAGGCAACCATTATTAACGGAAAGTACGCAGTTGAAAATGTATGTATTCCTCGAATTCCAATGATTCCGACTGATCTTCCGTTTGACTTCAAACGTTTGCAATTTCCGGCTCGCCTTGGGTTCACAATGACAATTAACAAGTCGCAAGGCCAATCGCCTAGTGTTTGCGGGATAAATTTAGAAAATTATTATTTTTCACATGGGCAGCTATACGTTGCGTGTTCACGAGATGGGAAACCATCCGCTTTGTTTGTGTTAACGTCAGATCAAAAAACAAAAAATTTGGTTTACCAAAGAGCACTTCAATGAAAGGAATACTTTGCGGACACATTTCGATTCAGTATTTACTTTGGATTCACTTTAATTATACCCTTGCAGAGGGTATATTAATTTTGGTCAGAATTTTGCAACGCACAGAAGGAAGCATCTCCGACTATATAAAGTATATATATTCTTGATCAGCATGAATAGCCGAGTCGATATGACCATGTCCGTCTGTCCGTCTGTCCGTCTGTCTGGATCAACAGCTTCTCCTCCGAGACCATAAGAGCTACAGAGCTGAAATTTTCAGCATAGGCTCCTTTTGCTGCAGGCATTGTATATCTCGGAATCATCCCGATCGGACGACTATATCATATAGCTCCCATAGGAACGATCGGTCAGTGAATAAGTTGTTTTTTAACCTCCAATTTGATATCGTTGTTGTTTTAACAAGTGCGATTTATAAGCTTTATCCTCAATAACTCCGTTGTTTTTTAACCGAATGCCACGAAATTTGATATTTATGAGTTTAATATGCTTCTTGATACTTTAACCAAGTTTGAGCAGAATCGGACGACTATATCATATAGCTCCCATAGGAACGATCGCTTATAAATAAGGTTTATCCTCAATAACTGTTGTTTTTCAACCGAATGCCACGAAATTTGATATTTATGAGTTTAATATGCTTCTTGATACTTCAACCAAGTTTGATCTGAATCGGACGACTATATCATATAGCTCCCATAGAAACGATCGGTCATGAATAAGGTTTATCCTCAATATCTCTGTTGTTATTCAACCGAATGCCACGAAATCAGGAGGCGTTTTAAAGGACTATTATTAAGAAAATATGTCACAATCTGTGGAGTATTTCTGAAAAAAGTTAATACACTACATTTAGAAGTGTTGAGGTTAAGCAAGTTAAGTCCACACCAAGACTCGAAGTTGTGAAGGTCAGATTGCAACCGAAATGGTGAGGCCATGTCTCGAGAGTGATTTATGACTGAGGGAAGATCGTTTATGAATAATGTGAAAAGCAAAGGTCCCAGATGACATAGACAGAATATGTAGACTTGAAAAGAACCTTTTGAGTTCTTTTTGTCAGATATTCTCGAATCCAACCAAGTAAAGGGCTTGGAAAGCCAATATTACTTAATTTAAGAAGAAGTAACGCATGATTAACAGAATCAAAAGCCTTACTGAAATCAGTGTACATGACATCAGTTTGCCTAGCATTCTTAAATCCTTTGATCGTCAAAGATGTAAATTCTAATAGGTTAGTGGTAGTAGATCTATGTTTCACAAACCCATGCTGAGTTGGTGAAATAATATAGCTACAAAAATGTTGCAATTGAGAAGTAATTATCTTTTCAAAGGCTTTAGGAATAGCGGACAATTTAGAGATACCCCTATAATTCGTTGCATCGGATTTCCTACCATTCTTATAAAGAGGAATGATATAGGATTTTTTCCAAATAGATGGAAGAGTTGAAGAGTTAACGGACAATACAAAAAGTTTTAAAATTGGCTTACATAGAGCCTCTGCGCAAAATCTGAGTACACAGCCTGGTATCCCATCAGGGCCAGGAGAGTACACTGGTTTTACTAAATTAGGCACGCTAAGTAACGAACTTTCATCAATCAAAGGATTATAGATACAATTAGACTTTTTCCACTGGTAAGGATGCGAAAGATTCGCTCGATATTCCGTGGAGGAATAAGTTGTTTTAAAAAAATCAGCAAACAAATCAGCACTTTCTTGATCAGTGTCCGCTGTATTATTTTTAAAAGAAATTCGGGATGGAAGGACGGACGTCTTACGTTTAGAATTGACGAAGTTATAGAATAATTTCGGATTTTGTGAGAACTCAAATTTGCAACGCTGAAGGTAATTCTTATAGCATTGTGTGTTAAGCCTCATAAAATCCGAGCGAGCGACTATATAACGAGCGAAATCAGAGGGACGTCATCATTTCTTGTACTTTTTATAATATCTCGATTTCACGTTCTTTAAGTTAGATAACTCACTCAAAAACAGGTGGATCAATGAGACAACACTGGCATCCTGCATGGGACACAAACCCCAAGAAGCGAATCGAGAGTATTGTAAAAAATAGAAATAGCTAGATCCATGTCTGAACAATTGTATAAAGGGAACCAATCTGTTAAAAGAATAAGCTCATTAAATTTAAGAAAATTGGCTTTATAAAAATTACGTGATCTAGGCTTTGTATTAATACCAACAATTGGTGCTCGAAAAGGTAGATCAATAGTCAATTCTAAAGTGGAGTGAAATTTATCTTCCGGGAAGACTAGAGGGTCAGTTCTAGAAACAGCGCAGTTGGAAGAATCAATCACAAATATCAGATGCAAAGATCTTCCATTCTTATTACGGACAGAGTTTATCTGGGCCAAGGATAATTCAAAAAGGCCATCAATAATCAAATGTGACGTAGAAGGAAGCAACGAAGCAGATTCATCTGAAGGTGACCATTGAATTTCAGGCAAATTAAAATCACCAAGAGCAATTAAGATGTCACTATCTGATAGCAAAGAAGAAACATATTGAACTGACTCTAGATGTTTGTTATATATTGAAATGTCGGATTGTGGCGGAATGTAGGAACATGATACGTAGGCGGAAAAGGACTTGAGTCTAACCTTAACTCCAACAAACTCGATTTCCTGAAATTCAGGAGAATGAATAATGTCAGAGGGTAAGGTAGAGTCAACTGCTATCAAAACTCCTCCACCTATGCGATTGGTCCGATCACGCCTAAAAATTGAGAATTTTGAAGAAAGAACAGATGCATCGCTAATATCAAATTTTAAGCATGTCTCTGTAAAAGCTAAAATATTAAAATCAAATACTAAACTATCTACATATAGTCTAGGAAGCTTAGATTTAAGTCCTCTTACATTCTGATAGGCCAGACAAAGGGACGAGATTAGTTTTTTGAACCACCAGCAGATGCTGATGGTCCGGCAGAAGCTGAAGAGGCGGGGATAGAAAGCCTTACCGGATCTCGAGTTTTCTTTTTGGCCGTGTACTCTTTAACTAAAATGTGATCCGGCCAAAAACTGTTACTGCAAATACAGTCAAACAGTTCGACCGGGACACTAATCTTAAAAGAAGAGGTCTCTCTAGAATAATTAAATTTAAATTTTTCCACCGATATTTTGTTGGCTTGAACTTTTGTCTTAATAAAAGCTAAGACGTCATCCGACGAATGCTCGGGATCAAGCCTAGAAGCAAATATGTGTTTCTTCGAAGGAACACCTGTTAGAGGTCTACGGAGACCAGACATAGGATCCACCACGGCATTTGTAACCGCAGCAGATTCAATCAGAGTGTCCGTATGTAGGCCTCTGACAGGATCCCTATTGGCAATATTCCCTATGTTGGATATATGCCCAGACATATCGGAAACTAGAAGCAAATATGTGTTTCTTCGAAGGAACACCTGTTAAAGGTCTACGGAGACCAGACATAGGATCCACCACGGCATTTGTAACCGCAGCAGATTCAATCAGAGTGTCCGTATGTAGGCCTCTGACAGGATCCCTATTGGCAATATTCCCTATGTTGGATATATGCCCAGACATATCGGAAACTACATCTTTATTTGCCTCTAAAGAGAGACGATTTCCTGGAGAAATGGAAATAGTCTCATCTTTACGATCGCCTTGCGTAACGGGAGTGGTAAGCCCCTTTACGTGCTCCAAACTATCCCTTACCTTGGCTGTGTAGCCCGCACATTTAACATGCATGACATTATCACACAGCCACAATGAGAGAAATACGTTATGGGGTGCAGGGGGGTTCAAACATTTCTTGCTTGAGCAGACAGACATTTTATAAAATTTAGTATTAATAAAAAATAATAATGTAAATTGGTATAAGAATAAAATGAATGGCCAACGAAAAAGCTCACTCAGTAATTGAAGCAAATTCGACACTTGGATAAAACTTGCAGAGAAAATAGAAAGAAACTAAGAGAAAACACACACACGTATCACGGGAGATAGAAAATAGATCAGAGCGCGAGCAAAAGAAAAAAGGTAAAGAGCGGCAGAGCCACAAACACTGCACATGCAATATCAATGCGTGAGCGAGAACGCGAGAGCAACTTGCAACGGTAAAGATTACAAACGCAAGATCAAAAGCAAATATAAAAAAGCGCAACAACAATGATATAAAATCTTTGTTGTTGTGCGAAAGAATAATTTCAATATTGTTTTGTTTTTGCGTTTGTAAGTAACAAAATAGCAACAAAAGCGATGAAAGGAGAGTAAAGGAGTAAACACCGAAAATTAAAACAAAAATTTAAATTAATCGCGATTTTTGATTGGCGAAAACAGTAGGTGTTAGCAAGAGCTCAAGAAAACACGTCTACCCACGAGGAAGTGAAGTCGGATATTTTTCTCATGGTCATGTAGCCTATTGAAATATCTACTTGTATGAGATTTAATCTCGTCTATGACTGTGGGTATTTGGAGATCTTTATGGATATCTGTGTTGGTCATATATCGGCAAGCGCCTGTTATTGATCTGAGAGTCTTAGACTCTGCAGTATTTCTATATTTGATTTGCTGGCTGTGTCCCATAGCTGCAGCGCGTAAGTCCATACTGGCTTTAGAACAGCCTTGTATAACCGAATTTTGTTTTCAAGACTTAACTGAGATCAAGGTCCTAGTAACCAGTACATTTTCCTGGTCTTTTCTTTTATCTGTTTTCGCTTTGCCTTGATATGCTGCTTCCAAGTAAGTCGTCGATCCAAGTGAACTTCCAAATATTTCACCGATTCGCTATGTGGGATGACAGAGCCATTCAAATATCAAACAAAAAAATAATTTTTCTTCATCTTTTAATCCCCAAACGAAATGTTACAAAAAACGAATCCATCTGGTAGCGAAAGGGAGTTCGCCGGGTTTGCTAGTAGTAAGATAAAAAATTAAAACCCTCTGCTCTTCAAATCATTTTACTACCTAAAGCTTTTTATTACCTAACGCTAGTTCTCTGATTTATTTTCTAAAGCAACTTACTCCTGGAAGTCAGGATTTAAATAGTTGACTTCAACTTTGTAATGCAAGTAGGAGCAACCACTGATCCGAAAGAAATGAATATGCAGTTAAACAACTGAAATATGTAATTTTGTGTTCATCACGTTTTGCCACAATCGGTAAAAATTTAGAAAGGTAATCCTAAATAGCGAAAAGGGTTTTTGATTTCTAACAAGGCACTCCTTTATAACACATCAGTGGTAACCATAACCCGCATAATTGATAATAGTCCTATTTTTTTATAGATTATGCCTACATTTCATGAGAGTAGCCGATTTGCATAATAACCCAACATGTGTAGTCGATAAAAAGGTGTGTGATGAATCCGGTAACAAAAATAAGAGCCATCTCAATGTTTTGAGGAAATTAAACGAACTAAATATCGATGACACATACCCATAATTTATTCGGAAGAACATGTGCAACACATAGACTGGATGCTTTGTGAGGCCAATATGAACCCAAAATTGAAATAACAGTTTTTAAAGATTATGTACAGTACCTTGGTTTCATGGTTCTATAAGCAAACATTTGTTAAGAAAAAACGACAAAACCAGCGAGTCCCATTCCGCTACTATCGAAACGACCACGGTAACCATGACATCCTTATTCAGCATGAGTTGAAAAGTTGAAGTTTCCCGGCAACAAAAATGTTGAAACTGTAAGCAAAACGTCGCTGATATAATAGATCAATCAGAACGAAGGGAGATCGTAGAACACAACCGTATCATAGAGCAGTACAGAAAAACATTATTTCTCAAAAATGCTCAGGTTAGCTACCGAAGTAGTAGCGAATTGCAAAACTTACTCTAAGTCCACAAACGATAGGCCCCTAAAAAGCAGGTATTGGGACTAACACCAATTCCGTCAGTTCCAGGGGAAACATTTCACATTAAAGTATTCTCAACAGGTTAAAATCCATTTTTGACATGAATTCAAAAATGTTCTAAGTTCGCAATTGTACAACCATAATGCGTACAATAACCGAAAATTAAGACCGTACACTGTGATAACGAGTCATCTTTTAAATCCGAAACAGTTACCTCAACGTTGAATGAAGCAACCAAGTCGTGTTTGTCGAATTGAAATATACCCCGTACCAAGAAGGGATGCTTTGCAAAGTCAAACTCCTTCAAAATTGTCATCAATTTGATAAAAATTTGAGAAAAAAATTTAAAAGGAAGCTTTCTTTACTTGCCGCAACAGCTGCTGCCATGCCATGGGCGTTTGAAACAAAACACGTACACAATAGACGGATCCACCTGTAATAGTTTTTAAGATCTCGATGTTCATACAGACAGATGGACATATATGTAATTAACGGGGTCAGAAATGTTTCCTTCTGCCTGTATATACATTTTGGTTACTTTAATATATTCTTCTATGGGCACAGGGTAAAAAACCATAATTGATGGGTGAGAAAAGAAAAGACTTGGAGAATTGAAATTTTATCTGTTAAATAAATATGTATGTTAACACCGCTGATTGTCTATCTCTTTGCTAATGTTATTTACATATTCCGTTTTATGAATTATAATGGACATTCTTTCGTTATTATTTTAAGTTCATTTTTCGGCTGCCTGCGCTGCAGCGTACATTCGTATATATATTTTGGTCTCTAATATAACTCTGAATCTAATAGATTATGGGCCCAGACAGCGGAATGTAAAAACTGTGCTGGTGATCGGAAAATCTCGTATGAGACTCAATTTGATAATTAAAGTTTGTGCTTAAATACTTTGTGCAAAATGAGTTCACAGTTTGCAATCGAAAAACTTGATAGTGAAAACTACAGTGTGTGGTCAGTGCAGATGAAAAGTCTGTTGATTCATTCTGACTTGTGGTCGGTGACATGCGGTCGGTTAGTAAAAAATGAGACTGATACAGTGGAACAGAAGGCGTCGTTTTACAGCAAAGACGAGAAAGCTCTCGCAAGTATTTTGTTGTCTGTAAAAGCGTCACAAATAAACTGTATCAAGCACTGTGGAACAGCGAGAGAAGCCTGGATAAAGTTATCAGCTATCCATATGCCTTCTAGACCGGCGCGTAAAGTACAGTTGTTCAAGCAAATGCTATATATTAAATGTCAGCTACTGACAGTGTTCGTGAACATTTAAATAATTTTTCTAATGTCGTAGAAAAATTACATGAAATCCAATTGGAGTTGGCTGATGAAATGCTTGTTATAATATTGTTAGCGAGTTTAAATGACGAGTTGGAAAATTTCGTGGTTGCTATCGAAATGCGGGACACATTGCCTTCACTTAGTGATTTAAAAATCAAATTGTTGGAAGAAGGAGAGAGACGAAACATAGGCGAAGTAGGTAAAAAAAAGAGAATAAAATTTTTTCGTCGCGTCCAACAAACGGTAAAAGGAAAAAGACAAAGAAAGACCCAAAAGACATAGAATGTTGGTTGTGCGGGCATCGCGGGCATTTCGCGGCAAAGTGCAGATCGAGGGAGAAAAAGTTTGAGAGAGACAACGTGAGCGAAAAAACGAGTGAAAGGAGCAATAAAAAGTCGTTTTCGGTGTTCTCTTTTTCTGGAAAAAACCGATTGACAAAAAATGCCCGGTGTGTGGACAGTGGTGCTACAGCTCATTTTTGTGGAGACAAATCGATGTTTATATATATGCGTGAGCACAAAGAGGCAATAAAGCTAGCAGACGATAATTACATAGAAACTGAAGGTTGCGGAACATTGTTGCTGAAGTGGAAAAATAATACGATCGAATTGGTCGACTTTTGAGAATCGCTCAAAAGAATTGCTGGGCCTAGTCCATACAGACATTTGTGGTCCTATGCCTACGGTATCGCAAGGTGGAGCGCGTTATTTTGCAAAATTTATTGACAATAAGTCTCGTTATATGTTGGTGTACATGCTAAAAAATAAAAGCGATGTGTTTGAAAAATTCAAAGACTTTAAAATGTTAGCAGAAAATCAAACTGGAAGACACATAAAAGCCATAAGGAGCGACAACGGACGTGAGTACCTGAGCGGTGTATTTATCAGTTCCTATTGAGCCATGGAATAAAAAGCCAACCAACTGTTCCCCACACTCCACAACAAAATGGTGTGGCGGAACGTGCCAATGGAACCAATGGACAATGATGAAAGTCAAGCTCCTGATGAGCAACAGCAAAGACCAACTGTTGTTGAGCAGGGGCAAAGTGGTGAAGATTCTGAGGAACAAACCAATAGCAAAAGGGGTCCAGGCAGACCAAGAATTGTACGCACTGGACGTTTGGGTCGTCCACGAAAAGAATACAATCTGCTGAATGTATTAGATGCTCAAAATGTTGTTATTCCGACATATGTTAGTGAGGCATTTCAGTCACAGCAATCTAAAAACTGGAAATCGGCGATGCAGAAGGAGTATGACAACCTGGAAAACATTAAGACATGGAGTGTGGTCGATCTTCCTGGAGGCGAAAAAGTTATTGGTTGTAAATGGGTTTTTACCACCAAGCGTGATGAGTATGGCAAAGTTCAGCGTTTTAAAGATAGATTAGTTACGAAAGGTTGTGGACAGCAATACGGAGTTAATTACAAGGAAACTTTTTCTCCAGTTGTACCTTATTCTTCAATCAGATTAGTGATTGCGTTAGCTGTCGAGCACGAGATGCACCTGCATCAGATGGATGTCTCTGCGGCCTACCTCAACAGTGAGCTACACGATGATGTTTATATGCGACAACCTGAGGGTTTTATCGACGCTGATCATCCCAAGCGTGTACTCAAGCTAAAGAAGTCGTTGTACGGCTTGAAACAGAGTGGCCGGGAGTGGCACCAAAAGCTGGAGAGCACTCTTTTGGAGATTGGTTTTGTCCCATGTGCTAGTGAGCCATGCAATTACACAAACAAAATTAATGGGTATTTAAATATAATTGTTGTATATGTTGACGATTTTAGACTTGCATGTACCAGAGAAGAAGACGTGGCCCACAGCAGCTCATGTCAAACAAATTTGATGTGACCGACGGCGGTGAACTGCATCATTTTTTGGGGATGGAAATTGAGCGAGATGGCAAGAGTGGTAGCATCTCCATAGGCCATAAGCAGTACCTTAAAAGCCTGTTGCATGATTACGGCATGCAACACTGCAAGCCTAACACGACTCCGTTAGAACTTGGTTTTCAGACGAAGTGCGATAATGTTGACTGCGGCCAGGTGGACAAAACACGCTATCAATCGCTCATTGGCTCGTTATTGTATTTGGCGTTGACTACACGGCCAGATATAATACACTCTGTGGCTAAGCTGGCGCAGAGAAATGCAGATTCGCACAAGGAACATGAGGTTGCAGCCACTACTACAATATAACAAAACCGGTGTGCCTATTCACTGTTTTGATGACGCAGACTGGACTGGCGATAGCAACGATCGGAAGTCCTTTACGGGTTGGTCATTCTTCCTCGCTGGAGCAGCAATCTCTTGGGAGTCAAAGAAGCAAAATTTGGTCGCCCTCAGTAGCATGTAGGCCGAATATGTGGCACTTTCTATAGCAACCAAAGAGGCGGCATACGTTGGAAAATTGATCAACGAGATGCAGCTCGGGCCGATGGAAAAACTCCTGATTTATAGCGACAATCAGAGCGCACAATGCCTTGCTAAGGATGCAAAATTTCATTCGCGTAGCAGGCATATTGAAATTAAATACCATTTTGTGCGGGAAATATACAAAAATAATGTAATAGATATAAAGTACATTTCCACAGATAAAATGATATCAGACATATTAACGAAGAATTTATGTAAAATTAAACATGTGAAATTTACTGAAATGTTAGGATTAAAATGATTAATTTTTGTAAAATAGACATCGCGTTGAGAAGGAGTGTTAAAATATGTATTTAAACACCGCAGTTTGTCTATCCTTTTGCTAATGGTATTCACATATTCCGTTTTATGAATTATAACGGACATTCTTTCTTTATTGCTTTAAGTTCATTTTTTTGGCTGCCTGCGCTGCAGCGTATATTCGTATATATATTTAAGTATCTAATAAAACTCTGAATCTAATATTATTATTTTCGCTTTAGCTTTTTACAATCTTATCGTCAAGAAGTCGGTCAGCAATCTGACCAGACTTCATCTGTAACTGGACCTTGAATGAGTTACTATTTCATAACTTACACATTATCGACGACACATGCCAGGACTACATTTGACGTATGGTCCCTTTAAAAAATTTCGTTCAATTCGTTTCGAAATTTTCGACACTCTTACTAGAGCGTCGAAATATAATCACTGCCCGCAGTTACGGTATTTATCTTATACTTCGTTGACCGAAACATTCTTCCAATGACTGCCAGAAAAGAAGTCTATTGCTGATAAGAATTTTCATTTCATTCACAGGCCCATCTATTAGAACTGCCGATTAGAACATCGAAAAGTTTGCTTCTTGTATATATTGATTACAGACAAGAGTGGCTTCTGGCTATTCTCGACAAGTACTGATTCTCTTTCAAAACTTTTCAGTGCCAGTTGTCTTAGGCTTGTTTGTGCGTCATTGTTAATGACTTATAATTTTCTACTCATCTCATCTTGTAATAAAGTTTATTTTCAGCATTTATGAATGTACGTATACTTTAAAATATTAAACACATTGCGAATTTTGATCGAAAACATTTCATCAGTTTTGTAATACGTCTTACAACCTTCGTGAAGCTTACAAATTAGGTACCGATTTTTGCACGACTGTCACAGGACACTTACGCACTTGGTTCCCTTTAAGTACAGAGTACATTTTTCTATGTCCAGCTTAACTCCTCTGCTGATATATTTTTTATTTTACTAATACTTTTTACTTACGATTTGGTGCTCTTTTTTTTCGAAAAAGCCCTTACATGATATTTGGCTGTGCGTGCATTTTTAAGACTGGGGATCAGCTTTAAATTTATGTGCGCGACGGTAATCCTCATTCTTGTTCACCTTGCTTTCATTTGTTTAATTAATTTAAATTAATTTACAATTATTTCTAATTATTTTTTTATTTCATTATCATTATACTTTTTCCATATTCTTTAAACAAATTTGTTTAAGTAATACATTGTAGACCACGGAAGTAGTAATGTCAAATATTGAAACAATACAAAATTTAGTAGCTTCAGATATTATAGTCCCCAAGGTCAAGTTTTTAATATTAGCCCATAACTATCAACAATTTAGAAGCTTTTATCCATTTTATTCTACCTTAAAATTGGCAAAACTAAAAAATTTGCGAGATCGATTTTCGATCTTATTAATTCACGTAATTTATATATAATAATTCATATATTCATCTTAAACTTTGTTCTCGGTCGATCGTGACACTTGGCAGGGCTTGAAAACCCTGTTTTTTAATTAAAATATCCTTAAAATGCGGAACTACTTGGTGTTGGTGAGGGCAAAAAAACAGGCGAACATTCCTAAATTCAGTCAGTTCTTCATACTGATCAGAATATATATATTTTACATAGTTGATAACGATTCCTTCTTTGCGTTGTAAACACCTAACCTAACTTAATACGCATTTTCTCCAAGAGTATAAAAATATATAAAACATGTTAATGATTAAATTAATTAAAACTTCAAATTTTAAAAATAAGCATATCTATGAAGTCCGATGAATTAAAGTGAAAATGGTTTTAACTTTACAATGTGTATTTTTCGTATAGTCTTATTTGTATGCCCTTACATTTAACATGAGTTGCATTTAGCCTAAGTAGAGCCTATGTTTGTCGCAGGACAACCATCACAACTACCGTTTATTGTGTTATCTTCATCTGATGATATATCAATCATGCTTTCCACACGCGATGGTGACATTACGTAAACAAAGTGCTCCGTTGATCCCTCTGCATGTGGCGGTGCAATTATTATTGCTGAGCCATCTTGTAATTGAGGTGGCGGTGTGTCCATACTTCTAAAATATTTGAAATTAACCGATCCATCGTTTACTAGAGTGCTGTCATCCTGTGGTGGTCCACCGTCATTGCAGTCAAATTAATTAATTACTCTTACCAACGACTTTTGCCGATTTGTAGACTCTCAATTAGCTCTTATTGAAAATGTTTTCCCAAACATTAGTGAGAATTATCAGAATTATGCTTGGTTAAGTCAGCGAGCGATTCTCGCCGCAAAGAATAATGATGTACACGCACTGAATTTCACCATTCAATCAAAAATTGATGGCGATTTGGTGACATACAAATCCGTTGATTCCATAACAAATCCCGATGATGTAGTAAATTATCCAACGGAGTTTTTGAACTCTCTGGAGTTACCAGGATTTCCACCACATAACTTGCAAAGTTGGTTCAGTTGTTATGATATTCCACCGCGACTTTGCAACGGTACTCGGCTTGCGGTGAAAACACTTATGCCAAATTTGATTGAGGCAACCATTATTAACGGAAAGTACGCAGGTGAAAATGTATGTATTCCTCGAATTCCAATGATTCCGACTGATCTTCCGTTTGACTTCAAACGTTTGCAATTTCCGGCTCGCCTTGGGTTCGCAATGACAATTAACAAGTCGCAAGGCCAATCGCCTAGTGTTTGCGGGATAAATTTAGAAAATTATTGTTTTCACATGGGCAGCTATACGTTGCGTGTTCACGAGTTGGGAAACCATCCGCTTTGTTTGTGTTAACGTCAGATCAAAAAACAAAAAATGTGGTTTACCAAAGAGCACTTCAATGAAAGGAATACTTTGCGGACACATTCCGATTCAGTATTTACTTTGGATTCACTTTAATTTTTTAATTAAAGAAGTTCAACTAAATTACATTAAAATTTTTTCTTTTCAAATATCATACAAAAAAATAATTTTTCTTCATCTTTTAATCCCCAATCGAAATATTACAAAAACGAATCCATCTGGTGGCGAAAGGGAGTTCGCCGGGTTTGCTAGTAGTAAGATATAAAATTAAAACCATCTGCTCTTCAAATCATTTTACTACCTAAAGTATTAACTTAAAATCGCACAAATTCAAAGAATGCATTACATTTTCAAATACTTCCCAAAGAAATGCAAATTTTCACGACAGTCACCAGACAAAAGCGTAACAAATTCTCAACGCACACATCCATTTTTTGCAAATCGTGTAGTATACAATCTCGATGACCAGTTTAATAATCAATAGGCAAGTTTGAAAAAATTAGCTTGCATATCATGAAAAGTTTATTCAGCAGTTTTAAGAAAACGCTAGTTCTGTGATTTATTTTCTAAAGCAACTTACTCCTGGAAGTCAGGATTTAAATAGTTGACTTCAACTTTGTAATGCAAGTAGGAGCAACCACTGATCCGAAAGAAATGAATATGCAGTTAAACAACTGAGATATGTCATTTTGTGTTCATCACGTTTTGCCACAATCGGTAAAAATTTAGAAAGGTAATCCTAAATAGCGAAAAGGGTTTTTTGATTTCTAACAAGGCACTCCTTTATAACACATCAGTGGTAACCATAACCCGCATAATTGATAATAGTCCTATTTTTTTTATAGATTATGCCTACATTTCATGAGAGTAGCCGATTTGCATAATAACCCAACATGTGTAGTCGATAAAAAGGTGTGTGATGAATCCGGTAACAAAAATAAGAGCCATCTCAATGTTTTGAGGAAATTAAACGAACTAAATATCGATGACACATACCCATAATTTATTCGGAAGAACATGTGCAACACATAGACTGGATGCTTTGTGAGGCCAATATGAACCCAAAATTGAAATAACAGTTTTTAAAGATTATGTACAGTACCTTGGTTTCATGGTTCTATAAGCAAACATTTGTTAAGAAAAAACGACAAAACCAGCGAGTCCCATTCCGCTACTATCGAAACGACTACGGTAACCATGACATCCTTATTCAGCATGAGTTGAAAAGTTGAAGTTTCCCGTCAACAAAAATGTTGAAACTGTAAGCAAAACGTCGCTGATATAATAGATCAATCAGAACGAAGGGAGATCGTAGAACACAACCGTATCATAGAGCAGTACAGAAAAACATTATTTCTCAAAAATGCTCAGGTTAGCTACCGAAGTAGTAGCGAATTGCAAAACTTACTCTAAGTCCACAAACGATAGGCCCCTAAAAAGCAGGTATTGGAACTAACACCAATTCCGTCAGTTCCAGGGGAAACATTCCACATTAAAGTATTCTCAACAGGTTAAAATCCATTTTTGACATGAATTCAAAAATGTTCTAAGTTCGCAATTGTACAACCAATAATATAGCGTACATAACCGAAAATTAAGACCGTACACTGTGATAACGAGTCATCTTTTAAATCCGAAACAGTTACCTCAACGTTGAATGAAGCAACCAAGTCGTGTTTGTCGAATTGAAATATACCCCGTACCAAGAAGGGATGCTTTGCAAAGTCAAACTCCTTCAAAATTGTCATCAATTTGATAAAAATTTGAGAAAAAAATTTAAAATGAAGCTTTCTTTACTTGCCGCAACAGCTGCTGCCATGCCATGGGCGTTTGAAACAAACTTGATCTACGTACACAATAGACGGATCCACCTGTAATAGTTTTTAAGATCTCGATGTTCATACAGACAGATGGACATATACATATGTAATTAACGGGGTCAGAAATGTTTCCTTCTGCCTGTATATACATTTTGGTTACTTTAATATATTCCTCTATGGGCCAGGGTAAAACATAATTGATGGGTGAGAAAAGAAAAGACTTGGAGAATTGAAATTTTTTTGAATTTACCTTGAAGGAGTTACTATTTCATAACTTACACATTATCGACGACACATGCCAGGACTACATTTGACGTATGGTCCCTTTAAAAAATTTCGTTCAATTCGTTTCGAAATTTTCGACACTCTTACTAGAGCGTCCAAATATAATCACTGCCCGCAGTTGCGGTAATTATCTTATACTTCGTTGACCGAAACATTCTTCCAATGATTGCCAGAAAAGAAGTCTAATGCTGATAAGAATTTTCATTTACAGGCCTATCTATTAGAACTGCCGATTACAACATCGAAAAGTTAGCTTCTTGTATATATTGATTACAGACAAGAGTGGCTTGTGGCTATTCTCGACGAGCACTGACTCTCTTTCAAAACTTTTCAGTGCCAGTTGTCTTAGGCTTGTTTGTGCGTCATTGTTAATGACTTATAATTTTCTACTCATCTCATCTTGTAATAAAGTTTATTTTCAGCATTTATGAATGTACGTATACTTTAAAATATTAAACACATTGCGAATTTTGATCGAAAACATTTCATCAGTTTTGTAATACGTCTTACAACCTTCGTGAAGCTTACAAATTAGGTACCGATTTTTGCACGACTGTCACAGGACACTTACGCACTTGGTTCCCTTTAAGTACAGAGTACATTTTTCTATGTCCAGCTTAACTCCTCTGCTGATATATTTTTTATTTTACTAATACTTTTTACTTACGATTTGGTGCTGTTTTTTTGAAAAAGCCCTTACATGATATTTGGCTGTGCGTGCATTTTTAAGACTGGGGATCAGCTTTAAATTTATGTGCGCGACGGTAATCCTCATTCTTGTTCACCTTGCTTTCATTTGTTTAATTAATTTAAATTAATTTACAATTATTTCTAATTATTTTTTTATTTCATTATCATTATACTTTTTCCATATTCTTTAAACAAATTTGTTTAAGTAATACATTGTAGACCACGGAAGTAGTAATGTCAAATATTGAAACAATACAAAATTTAGTAGCTTCAGATATTATAGTCCCCAAGGTCAAGTTTTTAATATTAGCCCATAACTATCAACAATTTAGAAGCTTTTATCCATTTTATTCTACCTTAAAATTGGCAAAACTAAAAAATTTGCGAGATCGATTTTCGATCTTATTAATTCACGTAATTTATATATAATAATTCATATATTCATCTTAAACTTTGTTCTCGGTCGATCGTGACACTTGGCAGGGCTTGAAAAACCTGTTTTTTAATTAAAATATCCTTAAAATGCGGAACTACTTGGTGTTGGTGAGGGCAAAAAAACAGGCGAACATTCCTAAATTCAGTCAGTTCTTCATACTGATCAGAATGTATATATTTTACATAGTTGATAACGATTCCTTCTTTGCGTTGTAAACACCTAACCTAACTTAATACGCATTTTCTCCAAGAGTATAAAAATATATAAAACATGTTAGTGATTAAATTAATTAAAACTTCAAATTTTAAAAATAAGCATATCTATGTAACATCCTTGAAGTCCGATGAATTAAAGTGAAAATGGTTTTAACTTTACAATGTGTATTTTTCGTATAGTCTTATTTGTATGCCCTTACATTTAACATGAGTTGCATTTAGCCTAAGTAGAGCCTATGTTTGTCGCAGGACAACCATCACAACTACCGTTTATTGTGTTATCTTCATCTGATGATATATCAATCATGCTTTCCACACGCGATGGTGACATTACGTAAACAAAGTGCTCCGTTGATCCCTCTGCATGTGGCGGTGCAATTATTATTGCTGAGCCATCTTGTAATTGAGGTGGCGGTGTGTCCATACTTCTAAAATATTTGAAATTAACCGATCCATCGTTTACTAGAGTGCTGTCATCCTGTGGTGGTCCACCGTCATTGCAGTCAAAGTTTTCCAATTCTAACTCAAGATCACTTACAATGCGCATACAACGCATTTTAGCCAGCGATTGGAATTTCATGGGCATGGCATTTACCTGCCGAGCCAAACTTAGAAAGAACAATGTATTGGCATCGAGATCACGATTTGCTTGGAAAACGGCAGAAACATCCCAATCGCGAATATCGGTAACTTTGCGCTGCTTGGCTTGTAAAGATTGTTGTTGAAAATTTGAATTGCCCCCACTTGAGCAAGTCAAGTTAATAGCTGCTGATTGGGGTGATGGCTGCACTCTTCTTACTTTAGAGCTGGGTGGTGGTGGTAGGGATGCAGATGTTGGCTCACCTTGTGAAAGAGATGGAATTATGGCGTTTATGTTATTGGTGCAGGCATTAAGACGATTATTAACACTAGTAGCTGACTGATTAGCCAAATTTTGGAAGAGTCCTAAAGGGCCACTTGCAGCACCTGCTGCATTTAGCTCTTTTTTAAAATTATCAGTAGCCGCCAAAAGGTGTGGTTCTATAATGAAGCAACCAACATTGTTGCTACCACCAGGTGGTGCCACAGTGGTTGGTAAAGGCAATCCGGCTGCTGCAGCTGCTGCCTTAAGAGTTGCCAAAGGAAACATCTGGTGTGCCAATCCACCTGCACCCAGGCCTATTGGTGGTAAGTGACCAAAAGCATTAACGTTTATTTTAGGCCCTGTGGTTGTTGTAGGCAGAGGTAATACAACGGCGCTATTTCCACTGCTGTTGTTGTTAAAAGACGGTGTCTGCGAACTAAGTGGAGCAACTGCAGCGCAATTACTATTTAAGCTACTATTACTGTTGGTATTCTGATTTTGGGAACCAAGTACAGGCCCAGTGATGTTGTTGCTTGGTGACATAAGATTTGATACGGCAGAGATACCCACACTGGGCGTCAATATAGAAGTAGTGCTATTTGATGTGGTAAAAGTATTGACTGTATTAGTGCACAGAACCGAACTACTTAAAGCAGTTGATATGGTAATCTTAAGATTATCTTCTCTTCCATTGCTTGCAGCTTTAGATAGCACTTGATACCCAAAATCACATTCAGCATCATCTTCGTCATTGGATTTAGCATTGCCATTAGCTGAATTTCTGAAATAAGTTAAAAATTAGATGGGATGTGTGTTTTGATAATAATGAAACTCGCCTGCCTGGTCCTTGAAACGGTTTAAGAAATTCCATGTGATCTGCATGTGCCCAATATTGATATTTTTTTGATGTTTTCGTACCCACACGAAACGATCTTAAATATTTTGTATAACTGTCGCGTAGGTTTTTCCATTTTCGCTTAGAGGCTTCTGAAAGAGAAATCATTCAAAACAAGAATATAAAATTGCACTATTATTTACAAAAATTAAAAGTCTTCCAAGGGTTTATCGGAATTTTGTTCTTTTTTCGATTAAAAGAAGTGGGTTCGATTTAATAAACTAAATAAATTTAATTATACAAATATAATAATACTAGATACTAGACCAAACTCAATTAAAAAGATTGTCGTTAACTGTATGCTTTTAGTTATAAAACGGAGGACGAGCTAAGGAAATCGTTGATCTCTTTGTGTAAAAAACGTAATAGTAATAGTAATTATAACAAAAAGTCGGGTTTTCCTCCCTGACGCTATAACTCCAAAACGCACGAACCGATTTTCACGGTTTTTGCATTTGTTGGAAAGCTCTCGGGCTCCGTGAGGTTTATTTCAAAGAAAATAAGTATACAAAACATTAATGCAAGCGATGGACGCACCTGGAGGCACAGGGAAAACATTTATCATTTCATTGATTTTGGCCACTATTCGATCAAGATGTAACATAGCTTTGGCGTTAGCATCATCTGAAATTGCGGCGACTCTTCTAGATGGCGGTCGTACTGTACATTCTGCACTTAAGTTGCCACTCAATTTAAACACAATTGATACTCCAACATGCAATATTTCCCGATCCAACGCAATGGGAAAATTTTTGATGCAATGCAAGCGCATTGTTCGGGATGAGTGCACAATGGCACATAAGAAATCACTTGAAGCACTTAACTTCACATTTAAGGATCTTCGGCGAAATAACAACATCTTTGGCAATTTGATGATATTGTTGCCAGGCGATTTCAGGTAGAAGGTGCCAGTAATTTCCCGTGGAACGCCTGCAGATGAATTGAATGCTTCACTTATGTGGAGTAACGTAAAAACATTATCGCTAGCCACTAATATGAAAGTTCAACTTCAAAATGATCAAAGAGCTGCACAATTTTCCAAACAATTGTTAGCTGTTATGTTAGCTGGAAATGGAAAAGTCCCAGTTGATGCGACAACTGGATTAATTACTCTTACCAACGACTTTTGCCGATCTGTAGACTCTCAATTAGCTCTTATTGAAAATGTTTTCCCAAACATTAGTGAGAATTATCAGAATTATGCTTGGTTAAGTCCACGAGCAATTCTCGCCGCAAAGAATAATGATGTACACGCACTGAATTTCAGCATTCAATCAAAAATTGATGGCGATTTGGTGACATAAAAATCCATTGATTCCATAACAAATCCCGATGATGTACTAAATTATCCAACGGAGTTTTTGAACTCTCTGGAGTTACCAGGATTTCCACCACATAACTTGCAAAGTTGGTTCAGTTATTATGATATTCCGTAATTTGAATCCACCGCGACTTTGCAACGGTACTCGGCTTGCGGTGAAAACACTTATGCCAAATTTGATTGAGTCAACCATTATTAACGGAAAGTACGCAGGTGAAAATGTATGTATTCCTAGAATTCCAATGATTCCGACTGATCTTCCGTTTGACTTCAAATGTTTGCAATTTCCGGTTCGCCTTGGGTTCGCAATGACAATTAACAAGTCGCAAGGCCAATCGCCTAGTGTTTGCGGGATAAATTTAGAAAATTATTGTTTTTCACATGGGCAGCTATACGTTGCGTGTTCACGAGTTGGGAAACCATCCGCTTTGTTTGTGTTAACGTCAGATCAAAAAACAAAAAATGTGGTTTACCAAAGAGCACTTCAATGAAAGGAATACTTTGCGAACACATTTCGATTCAGTATTTACTTTGGATTCACTTTAATTTTTTAATTAAAGAAGTTCAACTAAATTACATTTTTGTAATCGAAATGAATTCATTACTGTTGCGAAATGAAATAAAATTTTTTCTTTTCAAATATCATACAAAAAAAAAATTTTTCTTCATCTTTTAATCCCCTAACGAAATATTACAAAAACGAATCCATCTGGTGGCGAAAGGGAGTTCGCCGGGTTTGCTAGTAGTAAGATATAAAATTAAAACCCTCTGCTCTTCAAATCATTTTACTACCTAAAGTATTAACTAAAAATCGCACAAATTCAAAGAATGCATTACATTTTCAAATACTTCCCAAAGAAATGCAAATTTTCACGACAGTCACCAGACAAAAGCGTAACAAATTCTCAACGCACACATCCATTTTTGCAAAATTAATAATCAATAGGCAAGTTTGAAAAAATTAGCTTGCATATCATGAAAAGTTTATTCAGCAGTTTTAAGAAAACGCTAGTTCTGTGATTTATTTTCTAAAGCAACTTACTCCTGGAAGTCAGGATTTATATACGTGACTTCAACTTTGTAATGCAAGTAGGAGCAACCACTGATCCGAAAGAAATGAATATGCTTTGTGAGGCCAATATGAAGCCAAAATTGAAATAACAGTTTTTAAAGATTATGTACAGTACCTTGGTTTCATCGTTCTATAAGCAAACATTTGTTAAGAAAAAACGCCAAAAACAGCGAGTTCCATTCCGCTACTATCGAAACGACCACGGTAACCATGACATCCTTATTCAGCATGAGTTGAAAAGTTGAAGTTTCCCGGCAACAAAAATGTTGACAATGTAAGCAAAACGTCGCTGATATAATAGATCAATCAGAACAAAGGGAGATCGTAGAACACAACCGTATCATAGGGCAGTACAGAAAAACATTATTTCTCAAAAATGCTCAGGTTAGCTACCGAAGTAGTAGCGAATTGCAAAACTTACTCTAAGTCCACAAACGATAGGCCCCTAAAAAGTAGGTATTGGAACTAATACCAATTCCGTCAATTCCAGGGGAAACATTGCACATTGAAGTATTCTCAACAGGTTAAAATCCATTTTTGACATAAATTCAAAAATGTTCTAAGTTCGCAATTGTACAACCGATAATATAGCGTACAATAATCGAAAATTAAGACCGTACACTGTGATAACGAGTCATCTTTTAAATCCGAAACAGTTACCTAAACGTTGAATGAAGCAACCAATTCGTGTTTGTTGAATTGAAATATACCCCGTACCAAGAAGGGGTGCTTTGCAAAGTCAAACTCCTTCAAAATTGTCATCAATTTGATAAAAATTTGGGAAAAAGAATTTTAAATGAAGCTTTCTTTACTTGCCGCAACAGCTGCTGCCATGCCATGGGCGTTTGAAACAAACTTGATCTACGTACACAATAGACGGATCCACCTGTAATAGTTCTTAAGATCTCGATGTTCATACAGACAGATAGACATATATGTAATTAACGGGGTCAGAAATGTTTCCTTCTGCCTGTATATACATTTTGGTTACTTTAATATATTCTTCTATGGGCACAGGGTAAAAAACCATAATTGATGGGTGAGAAAAGAAAAGACTTGGAGAATTGAAATTTTATCTGTTAAAATATGTATGTTAACACCGCTGATTGTCTATCTCTTTGCTAATGTTATTTACATATTCCGTTTTATGAATTATAATGGACATTCTTTCGTTATTATTTTAAGTTCATTTTTCGGCTACCTGCGCTGCAGCGTACATGGTAAAAAACCATAATTGATGGGTGAGAAAAGAAAAGACTTGGAGAATTGAAATTTTATTATTTTCGCTTTAGCTTTTTACAATCTTATCGTCAAGAAGTCGGTCAGCAATCTGACCAGACTTCATCTGTAACTGGACCTTGAAGGATGGTCTGGTCCTTTTAAAAAATTTCGTTCAATTCGTTTCGAAATTTTCGACACTCTTACTAGAGCGTCCAAATATAATTACTGCCCGCAGTTACGGTAATCATCTTATACTTCGTTGACCGAAACCTTTTTCCAATGACTGCCAGAAAAGAAGTCTATTGCTGATAAGAATTTTTATTTACAGGCTCATCTATTAGAACTGCCGATTACAATCGAATCGAATGATTGCTACAGCCCAATTACCGCTCAATCAAAAGTTCTTAGAATTTCATAAATCCACAGATAGGCGACAACTAAATGGAATATACGTTGTGATGACCAGTTCACAAAGCTAGTACGACCCTACACAAAACTTAAGAAAATCAAGATATAGATCTAAATTGGCTTAAAAGTTTCATGAACAATATGGAATAGCTTATTTAAAAATACACAATATCGGCTATTCTAATTTCAGTGGATTTCCATCTTTGTTAGTAATATGGCTTGCCCATATCTTAAACTCAATTTCCCCAGTCACTATGCTTTAGTAATAGATTTTAACTTGTATAATCTTATGGTGTAATAAAATATGTGTAATTTAATGAGCTTTCGTCGCGGTTACGCGTTAATGCCTGCATATCATTTTTCTAAACCATCCTATACAGAAATACGTTTTTCACGTCTGGAACCTGTAATATCAATAATATAACAACTTTAGTTATTCGCACTTCGTAGACTCCCTTTAGAAAATGTACCCAATCGCCAATTTCGACTGTTGCGGCTTAACCTACCTACCGTTAAGCAATTAACTAGTCGAACTAGAACTAGAACAGACTTATCAAAGGACTAGAATAATGGTAGAAAAGCAATAGGCTCAAGAGAAAGAAGGTAAAAAAAAACCTGTTTTAATTATAGAAAGTACACAAGCTACAGAAAGTACATATGGATAGTTTAAAAGCTTATAATACACAAATAGAACATTGTAAACAAAAAAAATGTTTAATGATGATGGAATTCAAATAAAGAACGTATGTCATATACATGTACCCACAAATAAAAACATACAAAAAATAAAAAGAGAGAAACTTAAACTAAAACTCGAACAACGGGCTAACTTCAGACGTACCTGAGTTCGCATACCCTTGCAGATTATGTCTATCTAATTTACCATAACCATTAAAGAGTATACAACTGCTGCTACTTATATTTTGGGAATAGCTAATCAGAAAGAGCTAAAGCATATAGTCAATGAATTCTGTTACAACCCAACTTCTCAACTTTCACGCATACCAAATTTACAAGTTCCAAATTTTGTGTTCCTAGTTTTCGAAAGGTTCCATACAAAATTGTATTTGGACATTCGCTTATAAAACAACAGAGCTATTAAGGTCAAACCTTAGTCATGACCGATCGTTCCTATTGGAGATATATGATATAGTCGTTTGATCGCAATGATTCTGTGATATACAGACCGAAGTGAACCCGCTTCAGTTCTATTTGTTGTGTGAATACATATACAAAAAGAACAAAAAACTTAACTTGCAACAAATAAAACAAATAAAATTTCTTCCGAGTCTGCCGCGTAAACTATTATCTAGAGCTGGTCATCCCCCACCCTTTTCTAATTCGACGGAAAATTCGATATCAGACAAGCAGAAAATTAAAGTTGATTTCAAAGCGAAGGTCAATCCCAAGGGAAAGTACTAAAAATTGAAAAATGCCAAATCGAGAACTTTTCTTTGATAATTGTGCTGATCATCTTTAGCACACACTTTCTGTTTTTAGCACATAATGCAGTTGAGCTTACAATAATAATTGCATGCACATACACATAAACATTTACATATTACTAACACGTAAATTGCTTTTTTATTGTGTAAATCATTTAAATTGTTGCATTGCTTATTAGCAAATTTCAAATCTTAAGGTTCCACTTTTGTGGTAGTAGGCGAGAACGATGGTGGAATCGGTCCAGGAAAAGATTTGGGCGTTGACAGCTCGGGGATCACTGCACCATAGGCATCAGCTAGATGTACCGCCTCACATAGCTAGTAAAGATACTAGACGAAGTAAAGATACTGTTTTTACCGAGGCTACTCGGGTCTTGGGCGTGAGCAGATGGACCTCATGCAGCTGATAAGTGCAGTCGGGTCGAACTTCTACCCATCTGGGGATATGGATTCGGCTGAGATCTTTACAATCCTGCAGGAACTCCTCCCGTTCCTGTCGAAGCGGATCATCCCATCCCATGAGGATATTCGCTCCAACCACGAAAGGAGCCAGCTACCCGGCTGGATCGAACAGGATTGCTATGTGCGACATAGAAAAACATGCCTTTGGAAAAACATGCTTTAACCGGCAGGTTTACTGTGGCGAAGAACTGGTCTTGCGTTGCCTTCCAGTGGATGCCCACCGTTTTGGCGGTGCTTGTATCCTTTAGCTATAGAAATTCTTCTTTTAGGAGTTGCTCCGGGGAAATATTACGTTACATGTCCTTCTGGTTGGAGGTCCATTAACGCAGAAGGAAGCCAGCGGCGGCTAGGGCTTGCTGGAGCTCCTGGATCGTCGCGTGAGCATGTAGTGACGCAGAATCTTGCTCGCCCGGGCGTACTCTCTCTACACTTCCAAACCCGAAAGGAGACGGTTTGGAGTTCGTAGTCCTGGCGAGTACACTTTTGATCTCGCCTTTGGATGCGCTGGAAGGGGGTATGCGCTAAGCATTCGTGAATCTGGCTTCTGTTGCATCTGCGTGATGACGGCATTGAACACAACCTGAAAGAAACGCCATTTGCGAATATGTAGCGTGAGGTCCGCTTGAAGTGTAGGACCAGTATGCAGGATGTCGTTCAAGCTGACACCTGTGGTGGACGGACTAGATGCGTTTAAGATGACACTGAGCTTGTTCGTGGTGCTTTCGGGCTTAAACACCGCATGATGGGGCAATACGCCCTTGCGTGGCGTGGAAAATAGGAAGTTTTGAAAGGGAAGGGCTCTAACCGAAGTCAGTGCGCGATGAAAGTGCTGGGGCTTACCCTCAGAAAGGATGCGCTCGTGGAGGGACGGCGGATGGCGCACGGTGCAACAGCGTATGATGCCGCGCATTGCACGTATGGCAATATTGGGCGCTGGGGCAGTTACGTAATTAGTAACCGAGAGCGAAACATCTTTGCTCTGATCGAGGATCGATGAAGTGACTCGGTGACTTGGAACCGAGATTGTGGTACGAGTGATCTCGGCGGAGTTTTTGGAGACCGCTAGAATACGTGGTGGCACTCGACTTGACAAGGATGCTTGTTTTCGTCGAGTTTGAAAAGTATGAAAAGTATAAAATAATATGAAATATATCATACTATATGTAATAATATGGAATAATATGAAATATATTATATATTATTATATTATTAAAGTATAGGATATAGTTGTAAACTATTAACCTAACTATATTTTACAAGCACTGGCAACTAAGGCCTTCGGCTTGGAAAAATATGGAATATATATATATAAATATATAAATATATAAACGATATATTCGGATGATCGTTAGGATGAGCGGACGTTCGAGAGTGATTTAAAAGGATTAGAATCTTTGGGCGGTATTCGTTTAATTGCCTTTTTTTCACTTATTCACTGGAATTTCACCGTGACCTGGCTTCGGTCCTGAAGTATCCTTGCTTAGAATTACGCGGAATTTTTTGTCGATTTTTTCGGCACCCGACAATTTAATCACTTCTCTTCGTAGAAAATTAAATTTTGAAATTTTTTCCTTATATTAATTTTAATTTTAATTTATTTTTGAAGCTTTTTTGTTTAATAAATTTGCGTTATATTAAAAAAACAAAAATGTTTATATCCCTGAAACTTGCTAGACTTCTCATTATATTAATGATTCGTGAGTAGAAACCAGTGGCTCATTTGCGCATCACGGACGATCGGTCAGCTATTGGAAAAAAAAAATTAATCAAATCGGAAAATTTACATTAATTTACTGGCGACAAAAAATTAACACTAACTGGAAAAGTGCGATATTTTTATATATATATATATATATATCGATATATATATATATATATAAAAATATACACAATGTACATATGTGTATATGCATGTGCATATAAATTATGTGTAGTTGTTGTATATAAGCCGCGCCCTAGTGAAAACTTTATGAAAACAAAAATGAAAGGAGTGGATTTGGAAAGGTGAAATAGTGAGGGAAAACAAACCACAAGGATTGGTAAATGTGTATGTCAATATAATAAAGAGGGAAAAGTCTCTCTGGAAAGAAGTTTTCACTGCAGGTATGTATGTATGTATTTTATTGAACAAGTTGAGTTGGAATAAGAATTTTCTGTGCTTATCAGGTTCTCCACCGGTGCAAATGCTGGGGCGAGTGGAATGAGATCAGGCTCGAAGGACCAATGAGAACATAGTAATGTTGATAAGCTGGTGGAGATAGAGACTTTTTTGGGGTCGATGGAGAGAAAAGCCAGTCCCAAGTGGTATGCAGATGAGGAAATTCAACACACTCGAGGTTCTCGTTTGCTGATACTTCTTTTCAATTTTATTATCACAAGCTTAAAATGATTGTTGATACTGATAATTGTTAAAAATGATTGTTTGAGTCAAATATATATACATATATGCAAATAAGAGAAATCCATTGGCTTCTTTGGCGATTTCCATAGAACTTGCGGTTCATCTCGCTAGTGTGCCCGTCCCGCCCGGAATAAAATCTTACCCGCCGCCTTTGCAGGTAACCGATTTTGGTGTAAATATCAAGAAAAAAAGCTAACGAAAAATAAATAAAAATATATTGTTAATAAAGTTCATAATTAGAAACCAGTAATTAGTTAGCAGTAAATTTCTATTGGCTAAAGAGTTTTTGACAAGCGAGTTTTTTGTTGGTGTACCTAAGTAGTGTAAAATTGGTCTATCATCCAACAGTAATTTCTCCGCAAATTGGGACTACCCCTAAAAATTACGATGTAGAAAACGCGTGCTCAATGCATCAAAAGTATAAAATACGTAAGTGGCCAATTGAGATATGAAACTATTTTGCTTCAAGTCACAGAGTGGGAGTGTGAATTCAAAATCGGTGCGAGTTGGAAGAGTTGTGTATGTCAACAAAAGCACAACTTAAGTCCTTTTTAAAAAAGTTGTCCGATGACAGCACGCCTGTATCACCAAATCGTTCTCGTCTACCGAAATCCCAACTGCCAAAATTTAGTGGTCCACACGGTTAGGGCAATTTATGGCTCTCTTTTTTCCATTGGGGACGCAAAAGTGATTTCAAATGTCATTTTAATTCACTTAGTTCTGAACAAGGTTAATTCAAAAAATAAGCTTATGTCGGAAGAGCAGCTCGATTATGCGACAATATCTTCGAGGAAGGAATGCGAGCCAACGCTAAATCGGCATCATCAACGTATGTCGGCTGAAGAATCAGTCTAGCATTCTTTAGATCTTGTTAATCCAGATCCCAGATCAGATTCCACGGAGTAGCATATTCGTAGCATATTTTGCCGCCAAACAGTCAGATCTCGTATCTTATGTTTCAAGTACGAGCTTCGGTTAATGACTCAAATAATGGGAAATTTGCTGCAGGCAGAGTAAGACTGCCCATTTAGCTTTTGCGGCATAGATTTTTGTGGCCCAGTACATACGACTTTGAAAATTCGAGGAAGGCCATTATACAAGTCTGATTTGTGGACGCAGTGCGGGAATTCGCGTCAACTAACAGATGCGGTTTTGCGTTCATACCTTCAAGAGAGCCACACACTGACAATGGATAACGCCAGTCTCATGGCAGAAGAGCTGGAAACGGTGCTGGTGGCAGACGAGGCCAAGCTCCACTTCAAGCAGTCAGCCAAGACCTCTTCGACTGTCTGTGGTTGCTTAAAGCGATTTCCAACTGTCTCGTCGCTCAAGCGGGCGTTTTGGCAGCGATGGTCCCGGAAGTATGTGCAAAGCTCCAAACGCGGTCCAAGCGGCACGAGCGGAGGCCAAACATCCCACAAGCGTCGCGCAGGACGGTGCAATCAGGGTCGCTGATGTAAGGACGACCGGATCAGTTCACAAGCTAGCACCACTGCCATTTCTTCAAAGGCTTAAAGCTTTACAAGGGTCCGGTGTTTGCGCAGATGAGCGCTAAGTGGACGTTCAGTCTAAGACCCCTGTATGTTTGTTAGTAGTAGGTGCTTGTTTGATATCATACGCTATAGCCGTATTATTTGAGTGGGGTAGTAAGAGTAGGAAAGGAAAGGGTAGAGCAGACACCATAGCAGCAATTACTAGGGTTCACTGGATACCGGAACTTCAGTAAACCAATTAGGGCGGTACCCGGAGACTCAATTAGCTGGAGGGATCTCTATCCGTGATCAGCGAAAAATCTTCTTGTGAATCAGTTATCGTGTCACCCAGCTAGTGATTCAATTAAAGTTATCTTCACCACAAGAGTTTACGAAGCACATGCAAATCACAACCGTACCACAAATCCACGCTGTACAAAAGACAAACTTCAACTTAACTAACTAGTGATGCAGCCGGAAGCTAGTCCTGTTGGAGATACCACACTCGGTAAGTAAGAGACAAACAAGACCCACAAAGTCGATTAGGGCGGACCCGGAGACAGATTTTGTGGGAGGCATAATAATTTCTCATGCACACACACACACAAACAAATGACCAAAGCACTAACTATTCAGGGTTTTACCCGGAGATTAGTATAGATCTACAAACAACACATACGATGAACAAATACTACAAACTCAAACAAATGCTATTCTGAAGGGTATACCTCCACTTAGCGCATCTTCGTGGATGAAGGATAGAACACCCTGTTTTCAATGAATGGCTCAGAAATAATTGCACTTTTTTCTTGTAATGGGAGAATTGAGCGTCGGATGGTAACCGAGTCGATGCGCCTAACTATAATCAAAACAACAGTCGCGGTTTGTACTCATATGCATATTGTTTCTCTTATTATTTATTGAATTTTGTTCCTGCCCACCACTCTGGAAAACTGCTGCAAGGACCGAGCTATGATTTACAGCAAATATCCTATTTTCAATCACGTGCGCTGCATGCCCTGGCATGTTGTGTATCCATTGATTTATCCCTCTATGGGGTTTGCTAGCTGGCTTTGTAAATTTTATAGTCTTTTGCTTTTTTGCTACTAATCCTGGGCACTTTCACTTTGTTTTTCGATTTTTCATGCACTGGCAAAACTCCACGTGTGTCTCCTTCCAAGACTTTTTCATTCGTCTTGGTCGCAGTCGGCAGTGACCAATCAGAGCGTCGGACACCTCTACTGCAGTCGGCCCAATTTTGACGTGTGCCGCTATTATGCATTTGCTTTTGTCTTTCGTTTTACCAGTACTTTTCCATCACGCCACTTACTGTCGGCACCTAGCTACGCAGCGTCTGTTTCTGTACATTTCGTGTGTGCGTGTGTGTGTGCTATGCGTTGTTTGCTTGTGAGTGTGTATGTGTGAGCCTAGGCAGTGATGCGCAATAGAGACGTTAAAAGAAAACTAGTTCTAGTGGGACTTAAAAATATAGTTATCTATTCGCGCACACTCTGTAGACGAACCATTCAGGATTGTTTAAAGAAATCGCTGACCACTGATTGCGAAACGAATTCGCAGCGTATATTTGTTTCTGCTATTACCATTGCTTTGCTATGTCCTCATGTTTAGAAGGACGTCTCCGGCGCTTGCTCGGGTGCCTATTAAATTTTTGAATATTTTTAACAGAAATAATAAGATTTTACTTTAAATTGGGCCTACGTTAGCTACGTAGCAGAGTGGCAGCGGCAGAGCTTCCTTAAGCAACTTACGTCTCTGGGCAGTCATTGTATTGACAACGCGTGGAACTCGTAGTGGAAGGGAAAGAGACGCTGACCTAAGCTTAGAAATTCAGGATGTAGAGCAGGAGCGGATGCTGTGGATCACACGTAAGTTTGAATCTCTGAGTCCAATATTGCAGTGGTTTGACTGATTTGTCGAAGTCAAATGTTAATGTTAACTTAACAGGCAAATGGCCAGTAAGTACAATGTCTTCCTCCATTTCTCTTTTCTTTTATTTGAAAGGCCTTAAGCGCAGTGTATTGCAATTGCGTGTGGTCGCTTCTTTCACCTTTGTCGAAGTAAAAGGGTCAATGTCTCTCGGCCGCCACAATTGCGCCACACTAGGCCATTATCCACATTGTTGCCTAATGCCTCGCTGTCTCAACATTTCTGACTATGTTGCTACAAAACTTTCCAATTACTAGTTTTACTAGTTCAATTCTCCGACACATACATACACATAATCAATCTCCCTTTTTAAAAGAATAAAGTAATTATAGTTAATTCGATTGTCCTAAGTATATTAATAATTTTAATTGCTAATATTTTTGTTAAATGAAATACAATTATAGTAACAATGCTATGATACAATTTTAGCAACAGTTAAAGAATATAATTTGTAAAAAATATAAATAAATAAAAACAGATATAATATTTTTTCTATATTAATCGAAAAGTTTCTCTCTTTAAAGCGATGCAGATGATATATTAATTTTGAAAAATGGAAGCCTCTCCGACTATATAAAGTATATATATTCTTGATCAGCCTGAATATACGAGTCTATCTATCCCAGTCCGTCTGTCCGTATGTCCGTCTGTCTGGATCAACAGCTTCTCCTCCGAGACCCTTATAGTTACAGAGCTGACATTTTCAACATAGGCTCCTTTTTGCTGCAGGCATTGTATATCTCGGAATCATCCCGATCGGACGACTATATCATATAGCTCCCATAGGAACGATCGGTCATGAATAAGCTTTATCCTCAATAACTCCGTTGTTTTTCAACCGAATGCCACGAAATTTGATATTTATGAGTTTAAATGCTTCTTGATACTTCAACCAAGTTTGATCTGAATCGAACGACTATATCATATAGCTCCCATAGGACCGATCGGTCATGAATAAGGCTTATCCTCAATAACTCTGTTGTTTTTCAACCGAATGCCACGAAATTTGATATTTGTGAGTTTAATAAACTTCTTAATACTTCAATCAAGTTTTATCAGAATCGGTTGGCTATATCATATAGCTGCTATAGGAACAATCGGTACAAAAAAAAATTTTGTATGAAAATTTTTTTTCCTCAAGCTCAAAATTTTGAATTTGTAAATTTGATATGTTTTATTTACAATAATATTTCTGATGAATTATATAGAGAAAATCTGCAAGGGTATACGAACTTCGGCACGGCCGAAGTTAGTCTATCTTTCTAGTTTTTTAATACTACGGGATCTCCTATATCTATGCTTATGTCTGATGTTTTATTGTCATAATATTTTTTATTTCTAGCTTTATTATTCTCTAGCGCTATTCTTGCTCTATAGGCTATTTCTAATCTAAACTTTACTTCTTTAATCTTCTATGATATATAATGGGTCTATTCTAGTGGTTTTATTAAAGTCTATGAACTGTCTTGGTAATTTTCCAAATACTAGTTCGTATGGACAATAGTTATGTGCAGCCGATGGTGTTGTGTTAAAACAATATGTGAAATATAGAATCCAAGCATCCCAATCGGTTTTGTCTGCAGATATGCACGAACGTACTTATTCATTGAATGTTCTATGACTTCGTTTTACTCTTTGGTGATGATGTGCAGTAGACGTTATGTTGTCTATTTTTAAATATTTGCACAAATCATTTATTACTGAATTCTTATATTCTTTTCCCATGTCCGTAATGAACGTCTTCATTGGACCGTACTTCAGAATAAAGTTTTCAAATATAGCTTTGGCAATAGTTGTTGCACTTTTGTTTGGAATTGGAATGATTACTAAATACTTAGTTAAGTCGCGTATTAGCGTAACTGCATATTCATTGTCATTCTCTGAACGTGGTAGCGGACCTATAATATCCACTATCACTCTATCGAAAGATATAATCGGTGTTTCAGTTAAAGTCATTGGGGTCTTAATATGAGTTGTTGTTTTTGATTTTTGGCATTTTTGACATTTACTTACGTACTCTTTGACATGACGAGTCATGTTTTCCAATAGTAATGTCGTTTTATTTTAGCTAGCGTTTTTGTAATGCCATTATGACCTCCTTGAGTTGGATCGTCATAAAATGTAGACAGTATCGCTTCTTGATCTTTTCCAATAGTAATGTCGTTTTATTTTAGCTAGCGTTTTTGTAATGCCATTATGACCTCCTTGAGTTGGATCGTCATGAAATTTAGACAGTATCGCTTCTTGATCTTTTTCAATATCTATTAGGGTCACCGGCCTGAGTAGCGCTACTCTTAAAATATTCAATATTTTATTGCTCATATTTCTAAAAGATTCAATTGAAATTAATTCAAAGATCTTTTCGCACGGTGCCACTTTGAGTTGCCTAATCTTGAGTATACCGGCTTGCTTTTCAAGCCTTTGAAAGAATCGACCTAAGTCGAAGGTTCCATTGGTGTACAGATCATCAACATCATTTCTTGCAATAATTTTCTTTCCATGCTTCAAAAAACATGTATTGTTTCTTATATTGAGTATACCGGCTTGCTTTTCAAGCCTTTGGAAGAATCGACCTAAGTCGAAGGTTCCATTGGTGTACAGATCATCAACATCAATTTTTGCAATAATTTTCTTTCCATGCTTCAAAAATCATGTATTGTTTCTTATATGCAAGGCCACTACTTTACGTACTTCATCATTACAAATGACTTCATATACGCTGGGCTAAAAACGTTGTTAAGTGTTTGCATAGGCAAATCTACTTGTACATTTCCTGCGCAGGATTCTTTCTGTCCATACTGTTGCCTGGTAGTGACTTTCAGAACTTTATTTTTTATGTCTTTTAAATCTTTTGTATGTATTTTAAATCTTTAATAGTGATGCGTGAAAGCGCATCAGCTACAAAATTATCTTTCCGGTCGGATATTGCTATCCATGCTGGGGCGTCTGCCATGAAATTGTCTTGTCTTTCGGTTTTTATGAATGTCATGTTTTGTTTGTTGTATTTAATTGTATTTGTATAGGTTTTTTTTTTTATTAAATCAATGCCTATAATTCCATTACAAAGTATTGCGAATTTTGTATCTACTATGTTGAATTTGTGTGGAATTGTGTATAGTTTTAATTGGATATCTATTAGAGTAGTGCCTTGGGATTTTATTACTCCTTGGCCTATTCCTTGAATATTTATTTTTAATCTTCAGAAATTGTATCAAAGTGATCAGAATTAATTATGTAATTTCGACCTCTATGCCTTCCTCTTGATATTGGCGCCTATAACCCGCATGAATATTGTTGTGGCCTCTGTTACTATTATTTTGATAATAACCTCTTCCTCGGTAATTACCTCGGCCCCTATTGTCATATCTGCCTGATGTGAAATGTTGGACAGACTTAGCCTGGCCAGTTGCCTCTGTGCAACTGTGTGCCTGCCTGCATAATAAGTTTTACCTTATCGATAGCGCAGTTTTGTGTCATTGCATTTACAGCTTGCGATGTGCTGTATTTGGATGCCAAACTGGTGATAAGCCATCATTTATATAGGCTCTTTCAAGAGACTTCCACCTCTTAGGTGTATTTATTGGCTGTTTTACTTTTCTGTTGTAAATTAAGGAGTTTGGTAAAAATAACTTCTACTGATTCTCATTTTATGGACTTCTTCAATTGTGCAATTACTTCAACAATTGTCTGCTCATTACTGATTAGGTTTCGGGCATGACCTTTTAATTTTATTTTTATTAAGCTTATTGCATTTGTTTCATGTGCGCCTTTTAAAGAGTCTATTAGGTGTAACGCGTCTATGAAGTTTTGTAGGTTCTCAGCCTTTCCATCAAATTCTGATAACAGAGATGAGGCTAAATTAAGAAATTCTACAACTGTTTGCGCCATGATTGAGTTTTAACCTAAACTTTTATCTGCAGTGTTTCTATGTCACTGTCTATATTGAAAATTGTTTTATGTTTATTTGAAATTTAGTTAAAAAAATTAACTTTTATTAAATTGATTGTTGTTGGAAGTTAGCAATATGACTGAATCGTCATCGGAGCTCTCAAGATCAACAACCTCGATTTTGTCTCTAAAAAGTTCGTGTATCCATATTGGTAAGTCCCTGTTTGGCAATTGTTTGGTGTAGCGGACTTTAAGCGACTCTTCAATGAGTTCTGCAACATTTTTCTTAAACTTCTTGTTATGTTCACTCTATTCCATCATTTCTTTGAATTTAACATTTTGTTCACCATTATCCAGTAAATAACGGATGAATGGAAGATATTTCCTTAAATACTTAAGTTCCACTATATTCCTAATTCCCTATTATGTTGCAGCTTATATGGCCATAATCATTATATATGTAATATTTCTCTGTTTTTTCTTTTTTTTTAATTAATTATCGAGTGGACGGCTTTAATGCCACCCAATTGTACATAAGTTCGTATAATTATAAAAAAAATATGCATCACAGTGCATTAAAAAAATTGTGCGGCGCAGCGCATAGTTGAAGTTAAATAATTATTATGGTGGGCGCTCTTTGTAGCGCTATCGGTCCAGACGTTGCTGGTGGTGGCTTCATAGGCTTCTATGTTGGGGCACCGGTGCAGGCGGCACAGGTATACTCGCAGAACGGCGAATATAGTGGTCCCTCGCAGTCGTTTGGGCAGGCTTTTTTTAGTTTTGGGATTTTCTTTGCGGATTGTGGCGTTGTTTTTATCTTTGGCTTTGCCAAGTTTTGTATTGTAGAGTATGTTAACGGGGTGTTGGTTGTGGCTTTATTCTTTCTCTCAGCCAATTGGTTTCTTATGAATTCTACCTCGGCGTGTAATTTCACCGAGGTATTCCAGTTAATTGTATTTGGGCTGTTTAGTAGCCTCAAAAGTTCAGCCTTTCTGGTTTTAGTTTATTTGTCACACCGGATTTCTTTCCCATCACTCTACTTACTGTTGTAAGAATAGATAGTTGATTTTGTCTTTATTCATGGTCCAACGTCGGCGTAGCGGATTGCCTACTACACGTTATCAATCACGTGCTTAGTATCCCTCGTAGGTGTAGTAGGCGGTCTACCTACCACACACGGGCGCACGGGAAAATTAAATCCCTCGGAGTAGCCAGCATCGATTTCCCTTTTTTTTTTGGCGTCAGCACCTCCAGCTGCTGTTGTTGCAGTGTGTTTAATTAATCTTAATTTTTATACCCTTGCAGAGGGTATATTAATTTTGGTCAGAAGTTTGCAACGCACAGAAGGAAGCATCTCCGACTATATAAAGTATATATATTCTTGGTCAGCATGAATAGCCGAGTCGATATGACCATGTCCGTCTGTCCGTCTGTCCGTCTGTCTACAGCTTCTCCTCCGAGACCATAAGAGCTACGGAGCTGAAATTTTCAGCATAGGCTCCTTTTTGCTGCAGGCATTATATATCTCGGAATCATCCCGATCTGACGACTATATCATATAGCTCCCAAAGGAACGATCGGTCAGGAATAAGCTTTATCCTCAATAACTCTGTTGTTTTTCAACCGAATGCCACGAAATTTGATATTTGTGAGTTTAATAAACTTCTTAATACTTCAATCAAGTTTTATCAGAATCGGTTGGCTATATCATATAGCTGCTATAGGAACAATCGGTACAAAAAAAAATTTTGTATGAAAAATTTTTTTCCTCAAGCTCAAAATTTTGAATTTGTAAATTTGGTATGTTTAATTTACAATAATGTTTCTGATGAATTATATACAGAAAATCTGCAAGGGTATACGAACTTCGGCACGGCCGAAGTTAGTCCATCTGTCTAGTTTAATTTAATTTTAATTCAAAAAAATTTTTTTTCACTGGCACTGAGCACACTCGCACACTTCCTCGTCCCGGTCGAATGATCGACCTATGTCACGGTCGCCATGTAAGCTCCTTCCATAAGTAATTAATTCTTTTGGTTTTTAGTTGTTAAATTTCTGGTTTATTTTCTTAAAATTGTGCAGGCAAAGCCTGTCTTTCTTTTACAACGTCTTTTCTTAGATCAATTCTTAATTCTTTAACAATATGTGCTTATAGCTAAGACCGCGTAGCTGCGATGCCGGTGACGCCGGCAGAGGAGCGATCTGCTTATGTTTACATAAGAAAATATATATATGTATGCCGCTTCAGCGGCAGAGTGAGGATGTATCATATTGCTTGGGAACCAAACGGTCGCGCATGTAATTTCTGCGGACTCAGCAATATCCAGTGCCATGCACTCATGGCATGACACTTAAATGTTGTATACATAAATATGGTATACATAAATATAGTAACAAAGTGTTACATTATATTATTAATATGTTTTACTTAACACATTGATCGGAACATGCTACAAAATAACTTCATATAATTACGTTATTTTTCTAAAGGAGGGAGATGTGTAACAAATATATTGTAGCACTTAGTTGCAATAAAAACATACAAATCCAAGTACCATGCATTTTCGGTAACAAGATGCATGGGGCTGGACAGTGCTTAGTCGGCATATTTAACACGCGCAACGACTCAGTCATTAAGTAAACATGATACGTCCTCTCTCCCCTTCGGCGACTCTTCGCTAGCTTTTACATACATAAGCATTTATACATAAGCAGACCGCTCCTCTGCCGGCGTCACTGGCAGCGTAGTCTCGCGGTCTTTAGCTTTACAAGTCAATTATTAGAGAATTAAGAATCAATGAAGAATAAGACGCAGCTAAGCGAAGACATGCCTTGCCTGCTAACCAAAAATAAATAAATCAAAGAATAAACTAAAATTTATAAAATATAAAAACAAAGAATTATTCAATCATTATGAATGATAATACAGCTCAACTAAACGGTTAGAGTATTGCACTCATTAACATAGTGACACTGTCGCTGTGTTTACATAACATATCCATACATAAGTGCAGTAATACGATCAGTCACTCATATGACTGACCTGCAGCGTGAGATCTGCAGTTTGAGCATTTTTCAGTATATGTATGTCTTCGCATATACATATATACACATATATTGCATGCTACATACTCCCGCTCAGCCGTCGCGACGTTCTTTCCGGCAGAATTCTTATTTATAACCATTATGTATTTAGGCTAAGGCATTGAAAATAATAAATCGTATTCATTCGAATTCAAGAAACCTAAAAGGCAACAAGTTCTCTATTTATTGGAAACGGGGAAAAACCTCACTGCAAAGAAGTCCTAGTACACCAGTTTTCCAATGAGACGAGCTGTCCAGGACCTTGAAGGAGTATTTCTCGATTATCTGCGGACCCCCTCTACTTCTTGGAGAAGTTGAAGGCTAGACTACTACGTACCAGATTGACACCGAGTGTTTGCCCAGGATTATGTCTATACTATGCGCGGGACGAGCGGAAAGATGGTGGCAGACTAGTGATCTAGTAGACGCATCATGGGCCAATTTTAAACAAGGATTCTTGGAGTTTTTCCTGCCCCCCAGATACTTCGAGCAGTTGGAAGATGCTATCCCCGCACGGAAACACGGGTCGGAGAGTCTTTTAAGCAGTACCAAGTCGATTTGCGACTTATGATCAGGAGAGCCAATTACACACCCATATAAGAACTTGATCGTATTTACGACAATTTACATCCAGAATACCAACTCTACACACGACGAATTGACTTTCTGAGTTTGAGTGAACTCACCAAGTTGAAAGTTAACTTCGAGACTATAAGGAATAAGCATTCGGCGAGTTACTTCAATGGATGTCTCCCACAGTCTAGCCAGCCAGCAACGCCCCCTGTTATACCAGTACAGTTCACCAGGAGTAGCCTAAACGACACTCGTAGATCCAGAATGTATGTCCGATGATCAAGAGAGCGCGGATCCAACAACGCAGCCATATGTCATCTAGCAGAAGTTCCAGTGGATACTCGGGTGGCCTGCCGTAATTTGCAGTGAAATTGCAGTGAAACCGACCACTTTGCAAGGCAGTGTTCAAACCAGCAAAGGCTTTTCTGTTGGCAATGCGGCAAAAGTGGTGTCCGTACAATCGATTGTTGCAGGAGTTCGGGAAACGGGCGCGTTCGTTTGCACGGGGAGCAGACGAAGGAAGCGCCAAAACAACCCAACGCTTGAAGCGGCTTCGATACGAGGGAGGCCATATTCTTGCTCAAGTTAATATTAAGGGAACAGAAGTTAATGCAACGTTGGATACAGGAGCTACCAGTAGGCTCAACGGAAGACTGGAGGCAAGTCCGCACAACTATCAATTTGACGGACGGATTCCAAAAGGAAATCTCCCAGGCCATCAGCTTGGACGTGAGATTAGAAACACAGACAATAACAGTGTCGATGCTGGTGTTGCCAGGTATCAGGGATCACCTCATCTTGGGCACCAACTTCCTACGTGACCTGCGGGCCACGATTCGATGTGGCGAATATTGCTAGCAGCTTAAGCAATCAAGCGAACTTTCCCCCAGATACGGCTATAAAAGACGTTTCCTCGACTCTTTCGTTCAGTCCAGCAGATGACAACCAAAGAGCCGAAACCACAAATGTATCCTTCTCTACTCACAGATAATCGAAGCGAGAATGTAATTCAATCAGAGGTTCCGTGTAACCTCCACCGGAGTATAAGGCAATGCTGAACAATCCCTTCCAGAGGCCTACAGAGACAAGACCGGTACTCACCTCCCCGATATCAGCGTCATCCGAATCATCGCCGTCAAAGATCCCAGATGAGGATCTTAAGTTCCACTCAATGATAAAAGAATTCCTAGCGAGGGAGCTACCTAAGTTCGAAATGTTACAAGGTGTCACCAACATCGCGGAGCATGTCATTACCACGAAGGATTATCGTCCAATAAAACGACGTTCTTACCCACGTTACCCATCGCAGCAGAAAAAAATTAATAAACTCAGTGGATCAATCATTACAGGAGGATCTGATTGAACCCTCGAAGAGTCCTCACAGTGCACCGATTGTAGTGGTGGGTAAGAAAACAGGAGACATAGATTTCCGACAGCTCAATGCACAATCTATACGAGATGCGTACCCCCTACCTCGCATTACTTACATCCTGGAGAAGCTGAGAAACGCCAAACTTATCTCGACGTTGGATCTCAAAAGCGGGTACTGGCAAACCCCTCTGGCGAAGGCAAGCCTGAGTCCACAGAGTTCACCGTTCGACTGATCGCATACGCCAGCCGGCGTATCCCGAAGAAAGCTACTCAGCGACCGAAAAAGAATGCCAAAGTTCATTTGTGATCAAAAAAGCGTTTTTTAAGCGAATTATAGGGGTAAAATATGCCTAGAAATATTTTTCAACTTTGACCTTGAATATCAAGGTAACCCGCTCACGTGGTACCTTCGACAACAACTCAATTTAAAGCTTAAGGAATTCACTACATTAGAAGATATGATTTTTGATAAGCGAAATGAGCGATGGCCCCACTGTGCGTCGTAGCAGACGCTCTATCCCGCCAACCATTGGCAGTACTGCAGTCCATACTAGAGGCCATCCCACAGTGCCCGTGGTGGCGGAAACTTAAACAACAAGTGAAGAAACATTCGGAACAGGTTCCAGGCTACTACTACGAAGGTGGCCTGGAGCATTCCGTGATGTTGCTAGTCACGTGAGGAAGTGCATGCAGTGTGAAAAGTACAAGGGTAACCAAGTGAAGCCAGCAGGAAAAATGTTTACCCGCCAAGTCAAGGAGCCCTTAAGCATAGTGTGTAGCGATTTTGTTGGCCCCTTACTCCATTCCAAACAATGTAATACCATATTGCTGGTGTTCTTAGATGTCTTTACTCGATGGGTAGAATTGGTCCCCCTTCGGAAAGTCACTACGGCTGCGCTGGAGAAAGCGTTTCGGGAAAGAATCATCGGACGATATGGAGCTCCGCATACTTTGTTTTTCGATAACGCAACGCAGTTCACAAGCCGATCATTCAAAGCGTGCTGCCGGCGAACAGAAGTGGAGATTCAATACACAGCAAGCTACACTCCTGGGCAAAATCCAACAGAACGAGCTAATCGCACAGTGAAGACGATGATAGCCCAATACCTCAAGAACGACCAGAGCACTCGGGATCAACTACTTCCTGAGTTCACACTGGACATCAATACCAGCGTGTGCGACTCAACTGGCTTTAGTCCGTCGTTTCTAGTACACGGTAGGGAATCCCGTCTTCCGAGCGCATGCTATGATGAAGTCACACCCGAATTGGGTACCACCCCCTGGTCTCCTAAGGATCGCGTTAAGCGAATGAAGGACGTATATCGATTAAAATGCAACAAGCATCTTTATACCAGAGCAGACATTACAAGATTACAAGAATTGCGGCCGACTATTGGTACTCGGTGTTGCTACGCCAACATCAACTGTCCCAAGCAGCTGAAGGGTTTGCCGCTAAGCTGGCGCCCAGATACGGCTATAAAAGAGGTTTCCTCGACTCTTTCGTTCAGTTCAGCAGGTGACAACCAAAGAGCCGAAACCACAGATGTATCCTTCTCTACTCACAGATAATCGAAGCGAGAATGTAATTCAATCAGAGGTTCCGTGTAACCTCCACCGGAGTATAAGTCAATGCTGAACAATCCCTTCCAGAGGCCTACAGAGACAAGACCGGTACTCACCTCGCCGATATGCCAGCCGGCGTATCCCGAAGAAAGCTACTCAGCGACCGAAAAGAATGCAACGCAATATATATATTACTCCCTGTGCATTCGAGTTGCAGCAGTATGACTTCGATATTCAATACTGCCGAAGAAAGTTAAACGTCGCACAGTGGGGCCTCTGCCCGAATAGCTGACCAAAAATCATTTTTTCACTATCGCGTTGGGGAAAAGTGAATAATGAAACCGACAGATAATACTTCAGAACTTATGGATCCAAAATATTTTTGAAATCGGATAAGGATTGTGGGTGCTACATCGTCGCAAAGTGGAGACATTTTTTATGTTTGAAAAAAATGTACAATTTTTAGGAAAACTTGCAACTTTGAAACGGGATATTGGCTGAATGAAGCAACTTATCTTAAATATTGAGTAAATTGGAGATGTTTGAAAAAACATTAAATTATCGCATTTTGTAAACTTTGGTGGAGTTGAATCAACAGAGATGCACCGAGATGCACGATGAAATCATATACACGTGATAGAGGGAAGATTCACCTTTCAGACCTATATAATATATTGTAGTCTTGCGCATTTTGGCGGAAATTTGCCAAAAATCGAGAAAACCAATGCAACCTCGCGTAAAAAACGCGTTCCAGGTACAAGAGCGCATGCAAATTTGCCAGTAGCATGTGTATAAAATAAAAATGAGCCATCAATATAAAATAACCTAAAAAAATCATAAAAAAAATTTTTTTTTTTTTCGCAATTTGAATAATAAATTGAAACAAAACATTAAAAAATCTCTTTTAATCATTAAAATTAAAAAACAAAGTTCATTTGTGATCAAAAAAGCGTTTTTTTAAGCGAATTATAGGGGTAAAATATGCTTAGAAATATTTTTCAACTTTGACCTTGAATATCAAGGTAACCCGCTCACGTGGTACCTTCGACAACAACTTAATTTAAAGCTTAAGGAATTCACTACTTTAGAAGATATGATTTTTGACAAGCGAAATGAGCGATGGCCCCACTGTGCGTCGTAGCAGACGCTCTATCCCGCCAACCATTGGCAGTACTGCAGTCCATACTAGAGGCCATCCCACAGTGCCCGTGGTGGCGGAAACTTAAACAACAAGTGAAGAAACATTCGGAACAAGTTCCAGGCTACTACTACGAAGGTGGACAACTTTATCGTCGGCGGCATCACCACCCCCGAAGAAGATGACTCAATACCATGGAAGCTATGCGTACCGAAGGAATATCGACAAAGGATACTGAAAGAATGTCATGACGCAACTACAGCTGGCCACTTAGGCATCAGGAAAACCGCTATTCGAGTGGTTATTACTGGCCTGGAGCATTCCGTGATGTTGCTAGTCACGTGAGGAAGTGCATGCAGTGTGAAAAGTACAAGGGTAACCAAGTGAAGCCAGCAGGAAAAATGTTTACCCGCCAAGTCAAGGAGCCTTTAAGAATAGTGTGTAGCGATTTTGTTGGCCCCTTACTCCGTTCCAAACAATGTAATACCATATTGCTGGTGTTCTTAGATGCCTTTACTCGATGGGTAGAATTGGTCCCCCTTCGGAAAGTCACTACGGCTGCGCTGGAGAAAGCGTTTCGGGAAAGAATCATCGGACGATATGGAGCTCCGCATACTTTGTTTTTCGATAACGCAACGCAGTTCACAAGCCGATCATTCAAAGCGTGCTGCCGGCGAACAGAAGTGGAGATTCAATACACAGCAAGCTACACTCCTGGGCAAAATCCAACAGAACGAGCTAATCGCACAGTGAAGACGATGATAGCCCAATACCTCAAGAACGACCAGAGCACTCGGGATCAACTACTTCCTGAGTTCACACTGGACATCAATACCAGCGTGTGCGACTCAACTGGCTTTAGTCCGTCGTTTCTAGTACACGGTAGGGAATCCCGTCTTCCGAGCGCATGCTATGATGAAGTCACACCCGAATTGGGTACCACCCCCTGGTCTCCTAAGGATCGCGTTAAGCGAATGAAGGACGTATATCGATTAAAATGCAACAAGCATCTTTATACCAGAGCAGACATTACAAGATTACAAGAATTGCGGCCGACTATTGGTACTCGGTGTTGCTACGCCAACATCAACTGTCCCAAGCAGCTCAAGGGTTTGCCGCTAAGCTGGCGCCCAGATACGGCTATAAAAGAGGTTTCCTCGACTCTTTCGTTCAGTCCAGCAGGTGACAACCAAAGAGCCGAAACCACAGATGTATCCTTCTCTACTCACAGATAATCGAAGCGAGAATGTAATTCAATCAGAGGTTCCGTGTAACCTCCACCGGAGTATAAGTCAATGCTGAACAATCCCTTCCAGAGGCCTACAGAGACAAGACCGGTACTCACCTCGCCGATATGCCAGCCGGCGTATCCCGAAGAAAGCTACTCAGCGACCGAAAAAGAATGCAACGCAATATATATATTACTCCCTGTGCATTCGAGTTGCAGCAGTATGACTTCGATATTCAATACTGCCGAAGAAAGTTAAACGTCGCACAGTGGGGCCTCTGCCCGAATAGCTGACCAAAAATCATTTTTTTCACTATCGCGTTGGGGAAAAGTGAATAATGAAACCGACAGATAATACTTCAGAACTTATGGATCCAAAATATTTTTGAAATCGGATAAAGATTGTGGGTGCTACATCGTCGCAAAGTGGAGACATTTTTTATGTTTGAAAAAAATGTACAATTTTTAGGAAAACTTGCAACTTTGAAACGGGATATTGGCTGAATGAAGCAACTTATCTTAAATATTGAGTAAATTGGAGATGTTTGAAAAAACATTAAATTATCGCATTTTGTAAACTTTGGTGGAGTTGAATCAACAGAGATGCACCGAGATGCACGATGAAATCATATACACGTGATAGAGGGAAGATTCACCTTTCAGACCTATATAATATATTGTAGTCTTGCGCATTTTGGCGGAAATTTGCCAAAAATCGAGAAAACCAATGCAACCTCGCGTAAAAAACGCGTTCCAGGTACAAGAGCGCATGCAAATTTGCCAGTAGCATGTGTATAAAATAAAAATGAGCCATCAATATAAAATAACCTAAAAAAAATCATAAAAAAATTTTTTTTTTTTCGCAATTTGAATAATAAATTGAAACAAAACATTAAAAAATCTTTTTTAATCATTAAAATTAAAAAACAAAGTTCATTTGTGATCAAAAAAGCGTTTTTTTAAGCGAATTATAGGGGTAAAATATGCCTAGAAATATTTTTCAACTTTGACCTTGAATATCAAGGTAACCCGCTCACGTGGTACCTTCGACAACAACTCAATTTAAAGCTTAAGGAATTCACTACATTAGAAGATATGATTTTTGACAAGCGAAATGAGCGATGGCCCCACTGTGCGTCGTAGCAGACGCTCTATCCCGCCAACCATTGGCAGTACTGCAGTCCATACTAGAAGCCATCCCACAGTGCCCGTGGTGGCGGAAACTTTATCGGACAACTTTATCGTCGGCGGCATCACCACCCCGAAGAAGATGACTCAATACCATGGAAGCTATGCGTACCGAAGGAATATCGACAAAGGATACTGAAAGAATGTCATGGCGCAACTACAGCTGGCCACTTAGGCATCAGGAAAACCGCTATTCGAGTGGTTATTACTGGCCTGGAGCATTCCGTGATGTTGCTAGTCACGTGAGGAAGTGCATGCAGTGTGAAAAGTACAAGGGTAACCAAGTGAAGCCAGCAGGAAAAATGTTTACCCGCCAAGTCAAGGAGCCTTTAAGCATAGTGTGTAGCGATTTTGTTGGCCCCTTACTCCATTCCAAACAATGTAATACCATATTGCTGGTGTTCTTAGATGTCTTTACTCGATGGGTAGAATTGGTCCCCCTTCGGAAAGTCACTACGGCTGCGCTGGAGAAAGCGTTTCGGGAAAGAATCATCGGACGATATGGAGCTCCGCATACTTTGTTTTTCGATAACGCAACGCAGTTCACAAGCCGATCATTCAAAGCGTGCTGCCGGCGAACAGAAGTGGAGATTCAATACACAGCAAGCTACACTCCTGGGCAAAATCCAACAGAACGAGCTAATCGCACAGTGAAGACGATGATAGCCCAATACCTCAAGAACGACCAGAGCACTCGGGATCAACTACTTCCTGAGTTCACACTGGACATCAATACCAGCGTGTGCGACTCAACTGGCTTTAGTCCGTCGTTTCTAGTACACGGTAGGGAATCCCGTCTTCCGAGCGCATGCTATGATGAAGTCACACCCGAATTGGGTACCACCCCCTGGTCTCCTAAGGATCGCGTTAAGCGAATGAAGGACGTATATCGATTAAAATGCAACAAGCATCTTTATACCAGAGCAGACATTACAAGATTACAAGAATTGCGGCCGACTATTGGTACTCGGTGTTGCTACGCCAACATCAACTGTCCCAAGCAGCTGAAGGGTTTGCCGCTAAGCTGGCGCCCAGATACGGCTATAAAAGAGGTTTCCTCGACTCTTTCGTTCAGTCCAGCAGGTGACAACCAAAGAGCCGAAACCACAGATGTATCCTTCTCTACTCACAGATAATCGAAGCGAGAATGTAATTCAATCAGAGGTTCCGTGTAACCTCCACCGGAGTATAAGTCAATGCTGAACAATCCCTTCCAGAGGCCTACAGAGACAAGACCGGTACTCACCTCGCCGATATGCCAGCCGGCGTATCCCGAAGAAAGCTACTCAGCGACCGAAAAAGAATGCAACGCAATATATATATTACTCCCTGTGCATTCGAGTTGCAGCAGTATGACTTCGATATTCAATACTGCCGAAGAAAGTTAAACGTCGCACAGTGGGGCCTCTGCCCGAATAGCTGACCAAAAATCATTTTTTTCACTATCGTGTTGGGGAAAAGTGAATAATGAAACCGACAGATAATACTTCAGAACTTATGGATCCAAAATATTTTTGAAATCGGATAAGGATTGTGGGTGCCACATCGTCGCAAAGTGGAGACATTTTTTATGTTTGAAAAAAATGTACAATTTTTAGGAAAACTTGCAACTTTGAAACGGGATATTGGCTGAATGAAGCAACTTATCTTAAATATTGAGTAAATTGGAGATGTTTGAAAAAACATTAAATTATCGCATTTTGTAAACTTTGGTGGAGTTGAATCAACAGAGATGCACCGAGATGCACGATGAAATCATATACACGTGATAGAGGGAAGATTCACCTTTCAGACCTATATAATATATTGTAGTCTTGCGCATTTTGGCGGAAATTTGCCAAAAATCGAGAAAACCAATGCAACCTCGCGTAAAAAACGCGTTCCAGGTACAAGAGCGCATGCAAATTTGCCAGTAGCATGTGTATAAAATAAAAATGAGCCATCAATCGCAATTTGAATAATAAATTGAAACAAAACATTAAAAAATCTCTTTTAATCATTAAAATTAAAAAACAAAGTTCATTTGTGATCAAAAAAGCGTTTTTTTAAGCGAATTATAGGGGTAAAATATGCTTAGAAATATTTTTCAACTTTGACCTTGAATATCAAGGTAACCCGCTCACGTGGTACCTTCGACAACAACTTAATTTAAAGCTTAAGGAATTCACTACTTTAGAAGATATGATTTTTGACAAGCGAAATGAGCGATGGCCCCACTGTGCGTCGTAGCAGACGCTCTATCCCGCCAACCATTGGCAGTACTGCAGTCCATACTAGAGGCCATCCCACAGTGCCCGTGGTGGCGGAAACTTAAACAACAAGTGAAGAAACATTCGGAACAAGTTCCAGGCTACTACTACGAAGGTGGACAACTTTATCGTCGGCGGCATCACCACCCCGAAGAAGATGACTCAATACCATGGAAGCTATGCGTACCGAAGGAATATCGACAAAGGATACTGAAAGAATGTCATGACGCAACTACAGCTGGCCACTTAGGCATCAGGAAAACCGCTATTCGAGTGGTTATTACTGGCCTGGAGCATTCCGTGATGTTGCTAGTCACGTGAGGAAGTGCATGCAGTGTGAAAAGTACAAGGGTAACCAAGTGAAGCCAGCAGGAAAAATGTTTACCCGCCAAGTCAAGGAGCCTTTAAGAATAGTGTGTAGCGATTTTGTTGGCCCCTTACTCCGTTCCAAACAATGTAATACCATATTGCTGGTGTTCTTAGATGCCTTTACTCGATGGGTAGAATTGGTCCCCCTTCGGAAAGTCACTACGGCTGCGCTGGAGAAAGCGTTTCGGGAAAGAATCATCGGACGATATGGAGCTCCGCATACTTTGTTTTTCGATAACGCAACGCAGTTCACAAGCCGATCATTCAAAGCGTGCTGCCGGCGAACAGAAGTGGAGATTCAATACACAGCAAGCTACACTCCTGGGCAAAATCCAACAGAACGAGCTAATCGCACAGTGAAGACGATGATAGCCCAATACCTCAAGAACGACCAGAGCACTCGGGATCAACTACTTCCTGAGTTCACACTGGACATCAATACCAGCGTGTGCGACTCAACTGGCTTTAGTCCGTCGTTTCTAGTACACGGTAGGGAATCCCGTCTTCCGAGCGCATGCTATGATGAAGTCACACCCGAATTGGGTACCACCCCCTGGTCTCCTAAGGATCGCGTTAAGCGAATGAAGGACGTATATCGATTAAAATGCAACAAGCATCTTTATACCAGAGCAGACATTACAAGATTACAAGAATTGCGGCCGACTATTGGTACTCGGTGTTGCTACGCCAACATCAACTGTCCCAAGCAGCTCAAGGGTTTGCCGCTAAGCTGGCGCCCAGATACGGCTATAAAAGAGGTTTCCTCGACTCTTTCGTTCAGTCCAGCAGGTGACAACCAAAGAGCCGAAACCACAGATGTATCCTTCTCTACTCACAGATAATCGAAGCGAGAATGTAATTCAATCAGAGGTTCCGTGTAACCTCCACCGGAGTATAAGTCAATGCTGAACAATCCCTTCCAGAGGCCTACAGAGACAAGACCGGTACTCACCTCGCCGATATGCCAGCCGGCGTATCCCGAAGAAAGCTACTCAGCGACCGAAAAAGAATGCAACGCAATATATATATTACTCCCTGTGCATTCGAGTTGCAGCAGTATGACTTCGATATTCAATACTGCCGAAGAAAGTTAAACGTCGCACAGTGGGGCCTCTGCCCGAATAGCTGACCAAAAATCATTTTTTTCACTATCGCGTTGGGGAAAAGTGAATAATGAAACCGACAGATAATACTTCAGAACTTATGGATCCAAAATATTTTTGAAATCGGATAAAGATTGTGGGTGCTACATCGTCGCAAAGTGGAGACATTTTTTATGTTTGAAAAAAATGTACAATTTTTAGGAAAACTTGCAACTTTGAAACGGGATATTGGCTGAATGAAGCAACTTATCTTAAATATTGAGTAAATTGGAGATGTTTGAAAAAACATTAAATTATCGCATTTTGTAAACTTTGGTGGAGTTGAATCAACAGAGATGCACCGAGATGCACGATGAAATCATATACACGTGATAGAGGGAAGATTCACCTTTCAGACCTATATAATATATTGTAGTCTTGCGCATTTTGGCGGAAATTTGCCAAAAATCGAGAAAACCAATGCAACCTCGCGTAAAAAACGCGTTCCAGGTACAAGAGCGCATGCAAATTTGCCAGTAGCATGTGTATAAAATAAAAATGAGCCATCAATATAAAATAACCTAAAAAAAATCATAAAAAAATTTTTTTTTTTCGCAATTTGAATAATAAATTGAAACAAAACATTAAAAAATCTCTTTTTAATCATTAAAATTAAAAAACAAAGTTCATTTGTGATCAAAAAAGCGTTTTTTTAAGCGAATTATAGGGGTAAAATATGCCTAGAAATATTTTTCAACTTTGACCTTGAATATCAAGGTAACCCGCTCACGTGGTACCTTCGACAACAACTCAATTTAAAGCTTAAGGAATTCACTACATTAGAAGATATGATTTTTGACAAGCGAAATGAGCGATGGCCCCACTGTGCGTCGTAGCAGACGCTCTATCCCGCCAACCATTGGCAGTACTGCAGTCCATACTAGAAGCCATCCCACAGTGCCCGTGGTGGCGGAAACTTTATCGGACAACTTTATCGTCGGCGGCATCACCACCCCGAAGAAGATGACTCAATACCATGGAAGCTATGCGTACCGAAGGAATATCGACAAAGGATACTGAAAGAATGTCATGGCGCAACTACAGCTGGCCACTTAGGCATCAGGAAAACCGCTATTCGAGTGGTTATTACTGGCCTGGAGCATTCCGTGATGTTGCTAGTCACGTGAGGAAGTGCATGCAGTGTGAAAAGTACAAGGGTAACCAAGTGAAGCCAGCAGGAAAAATGTTTACCCGCCAAGTCAAGGAGCCTTTAAGAATAGTGTGTAGCGATTTTGTTGGCCCCTTACTCCGTTCCAAACAATGTAATACCATATTGCTGGTGTTCTTAGATGTCTTTACTCGATGGGTAGAATTGGTCCCCCTTCGGAAAGTCACTACGGCTGCGCTGGAGAAAGCGTTTCGGGAAAGAATCATCGGACGATATGGAGCTCCGCATACTTTGTTTTTCGATAACGCAACGCAGTTCACAAGCCGATCATTCAAAGCGTGCTGCCGGCGAACAGAAGTGGAGATTCAATACACAGCAAGCTACACTCCTGGGCAAAATCCAACAGAACGAGCTAATCGCACAGTGAAGACGATGATAGCCCAATACCTCAAGAACGACCAGAGCACTCGGGATCAACTACTTCCTGAGTTCACACTGGACATCAATACCAGCGTGTGCGACTCAACTGGCTTTAGTCCGTCGTTTCTAGTACACGGTAGGGAATCCCGTCTTCCGAGCGCATGCTATGATGAAGTCACACCCGAATTGGGTACCACCCCCTGGTCTCCTAAGGATCGCGTTAAGCGAATGAAGGACGTATATCGATTAAAATGCAACAAGCATCTTTATACCAGAGCAGACATTACAAGATTACAAGAATTGCGGCCGACTATTGGTACTCGGTGTTGCTACGCCAACATCAACTGTCCCAAGCAGCTCAAGGGTTTGCCGCTAAGCTGGCGCCCAGATACGGCTATAAAAGAGGTTTCCTCGACTCTTTCGTTCAGTCCAGCAGGTGACAACCAAAGAGCCGAAACCACAGATGTATCCTTCTCTACTCACAGATAATCGAAGCGAGAATGTAATTCAATCAGAGGTTCCGTGTAACCTCCACCGGAGTATAAGTCAATGCTGAACAATCCCTTCCAGAGGCCTACAGAGACAAGACCGGTACTCACCTCGCCGATATGCCAGCCGGCGTATCCCGAAGAAAGCTACTCAGCGACCGAAAAAGAATGCAACGCAATATATATATTACTCCCTGTGCATTCGAGTTGCAGCAGTATGACTTCGATATTCAATACTGCCGAAGAAAGTTAAACGTCGCACAGTGGGGCCTCTGCCCGAATAGCTGACCAAAAATCATTTTTTTCACTATCGTGTTGGGGAAAAGTGAATAATGAAACCGACAGATAATACTTCAGAACTTATGGATCCAAAATATTTTTGAAATCGGATAAGGATTGTGGGTGCCACATCGTCGCAAAGTGGAGACATTTTTTATGTTTGAAAAAAATGTACAATTTTTAGGAAAACTTGCAACTTTGAAACGGGATATTGGCTGAATGAAGCAACTTATCTTAAATATTGAGTAAATTGGAGATGTTTGAAAAAACATTAAATTATCGCATTTTGTAAACTTTGGTGGAGTTGAATCAACAGAGATGCACCGAGATGCACGATGAAATCATATACACGTGATAGAGGGAAGATTCACCTTTCAGACCTATATAATATATTGTAGTCTTGCGCATTTTGGCGGAAATTTGCCAAAAATCGAGAAAACCAATGCAACCTCGCGTAAAAAACGCGTTCCAGGTACAAGAGCGCATGCAAATTTGCCAGTAGCATGTGTATAAAATAAAAATGAGCCATCAATATAAAATAACCTAAAAAAATCATAAAAAAATTTTTTTTTTTTCGCAATTTGAATAATAAATTGAAACAAAACATTAAAAAATCTCTTTTAATCATTAAAATTAAAAAACAAAGTTCATTTTGTGATCAAAAAAGCGTTTTTTTTAAGCGAATTATAGGGGTAAAATATGCCTAGAAATATTTTTCAACTTTGACCTTGAATATCAAGGTAACCCGCTCACGTGGTACCTTCGACAACAACTCAATTTAAAGCTTAAGGAATTCACTACTTTAGAAGATATGATTTTTGACAAGCGAAATGAGCGATGGCCCCACTGTGCGTCGTAGCAGACGCTCTATCCCGCCAACCATTGGCAGTACTGCAGTCCATACTAGAGGCCATCCCACAGTGCCCGTGGTGGCGGAAACTTAAACACAAGTGAAGAAACATTCGAACGTTCCGGCTACTACTACGAGGTGGACAACTTTATCGTCGGCGGCATCACCACCCCGAAGAAGATGACTCAATACCATGGAAGCTATGCGTACCGAAGGAATATCGACAAAGGATACTGAAAGAATGTCATGGCGCAACTACAGCTGGCCACTTAGGCATCAGGAAAACCGCTATTCGAGTGGTTATTACTGGCCTGGAGCATTCCGTGATGTTGCTAGTCACGTGAGGAAGTGCATGCAGTGTGAAAAGTACAAGGGTAACCAAGTGAAGCCAGCAGGAAAAATGTTTACCCGCCAAGTCAAGGAGCCTTTAAGAATAGTGTGTAGCGATTTTGTTGGCCCCTTACTCCGTTCCAAATACCATATTGCTGGTGTTCTTAGATGCCTTTACTCGATGGGTAGAATTGGTCCCCCTTCGGAAAGTCACTACGGCTGCGCTGGAGAAAGCGTTTCGGGAAAGAATCATCGGACGATATGGAGCTCCGCATACTTTGTTTTTCGATAACGCAACGCAGTTCACAAGCCGATCATTCAAAGCGTGCTGCCGGCGAACAGAAGTGGAGATTCAATACACAGCAAGCTACACTCCTGGGCAAAATCCAACAGAACGAGCTAATCGCACAGTGAAGACGATGATAGCCCAATACCTCAAGAACGACCAGAGCACTCGGGATCAACTACTTCCTGAGTTCACACTGGACATCAATACCAGCGTGTGCGACTCAACTGGCTTTAGTCCGTCGTTTCTAGTACACGGTAGGGAATCCCGTCTTCCGAGCGCATGCTATGATGAAGTCACACCCGAATTGGGTACCACCCCCTGGTCTCCTAAGGATCGCGTTAAGCGAATGAAGGACGTATATCGATTAAAATGCAACAAGCATCTTTATACCAGAGCAGACATTACAAGATTACAAGAATTGCGGCCGACTATTGGTACTCGGTGTTGCTACGCCAACATCAACTGTCCCAAGCAGCTGAAGGGTTTGCCGCTAAGCTGGCGCCCAGATACGGCTATAAAAGAGGTTTCCTCGACTCTTTCGTTCAGTCCAGCAGGTGACAACCAAAGAGCCGAAACCACAGATGTATCCTTCTCTACTCACAGATAATCGAAGCGAGAATGTAATTCAATCAGAGGTTCCGTGTAACCTCCACCGGAGTATAAGTCAATGCTGAACAATCCCTTCCAGAGGCCTACAGAGACAAGACCGGTACTCACCTCGCCGATATGCCAGCCGGCGTATCCCGAAGAAAGCTACTCAGCGACCGAAAAAGAATGCAACGCAATATATATATTACTCCCTGTGCATTCGAGTTGCAGCAGTATGACTTCGATATTCAATACTGCCGAAGAAAGTTAAACGTCGCACAGTGGGGCCTCTGCCCGAATAGCTGACCAAAAATCATTTTTTTCACTATCGCGTTGGGGAAAAGTGAATAATGAAACCGACAGATAATACTTCAGAACTTATGGATCCAAAATATTTTTGAAATCGGATAAGGATTGTGGGTGCTACATCGTCGCAAAGTGGAGACATTTTTTATGTTTGAAAAAATGTACAATTTTTTAGGAAAACTTGCAACTTTGAAACGGGATATTGGCTGAATGAAGCAACTTATCTTAAATATTGAGTAAATTGGAGATGTTTGAAAAAACATTAAATTATCGCATTTTGTAAACTTTGGTGGAGTTGAATCAACAGAGATGCACCGAGATGCACGATGAAATCATATACACGTGATAGAGGGAAGATTCACCTTTCAGACCTATATAATATATTGTAGTCTTGCGCATTTTGGCGGAAATTTGCCAAAAATCGAGAAAACCAATGCAACCTCGCGTAAAAAACGCGTTCCAGGTACAAGAGCGCATGCAAATTTGCCAGTAGCATGTGTATAAAATAAAAATGAGCCATCAATATAAAATAACCTAAAAAAAATCATAAAAAAATTTTTTTTTTTCGCAATTTGAATAATAAATTGAAACAAAACATTAAAAAATCTCTTTTAATCATTAAAATTAAAAAACAAAGTTCATTTGTGATCAAAAAAAGCGTTTTTTTAAGCGAATTATAGGGGTAAAATATGCCTAGAAATATTTTTCAACTTTGACCTTGAATATCAAGGTAACCCGCTCACGTGGTACCTTCGACAACAACTTAATTTAAAGCTTAAGGAATTCACTACTTTAGAAGATATGATTTTTGACAAGCGAAATGAGCGATGGCCCCACTGTGCGTCGTAGCAGACGCTCTATCCCGCCAACCATTGGCAGTACTGCAGTCCATACTAGAGGCCATCCCACAGTGCCCGTGGTGGCGGAAACTTAAACAACAAGTGAAGAAACATTCGGAACAAGTTCCAGGCTACTACTACGAAGGTGGACAACTTTATCGTCGGCGGCATCACCACCCCGAAGAAGATGACTCAATACCATGGAAGCTATGCGTACCGAAGGAATATCGACAAAGGATACTGAAAGAATGTCATGACGCAACTACAGCTGGCCACTTAGGCATCAGGAAAACCGCTATTCGAGTGGTTATTACTGGCCTGGAGCATTCCGTGATGTTGCTAGTCACGTGAGGAAGTGCATGCAGTGTGAAAAGTACAAGGGTAACCAAGTGAAGCCAGCAGGAAAAATGTTTACCCGCCAAGTCAAGGAGCCTTTAAGAATAGTGTGTAGCGATTTTGTTGGCCCCTTACTCCGTTCCAAATACCATATTGCTGGTGTTCTTAGATGCCTTTACTCGATGGGTAGAATTGGTCCCCCTTCGGAAAGTCACTACGGCTGCGCTGGAGAAAGCGTTTCGGGAAAGAATCATCGGACGATATGGAGCTCCGCATACTTTGTTTTTCGATAACGCAACGCAGTTCACAAGCCGATCATTCAAAGCGTGCTGCCGGCGAACAGAAGTGGAGATTCAATACACAGCAAGCTACACTCCTGGGCAAAATCCAACAGAACGAGCTAATCGCACAGTGAAGACGATGATAGCCCAATACCTCAAGAACGACCAGAGCACTCGGGATCAACTACTTCCTGAGTTCACACTGGACATCAATACCAGCGTGTGCGACTCAACTGGCTTTAGTCCGTCGTTTCTAGTACACGGTAGGGAATCCCGTCTTCCGAGCGCATGCTATGATGAAGTCACACCCGAATTGGGTACCACCCCCTGGTCTCCTAAGGATCGCGTTAAGCGAATGAAGGACGTATATCGATTAAAATGCAACAAGCATCTTTATACCAGAGCAGACATTACAAGATTACAAGAATTGCGGCCGACTATTGGTACTCGGTGTTGCTACGCCAACATCAACTGTCCCAAGCAGCTGAAGGGTTTGCCGCTAAGCTGGCGCCCAGATACGGCTATAAAAGAGGTTTCCTCGACTCTTTCGTTCAGTCCAGCAGGGGACAACCAAAGAGCCGAAACCACAGATGTATCCTTCTCTACTCACAGATAATCGAAGCGAGAATGTAATTCAATCAGAGGTTCCGTGTAACCTCCACCGGAGTATAAGTCAATGCTGAACAATCCCTTCCAGAGGCCTACAGAGACAAGACCGGTACTCACCTCGCCGATATGCCAGCCGGCGTATCCCGAAGAAAGCTACTCAGCGACCGAAAAAGAATGCAACGCAATATATATATTACTCCCTGTGCATTCGAGTTGCAGCAGTATGACTTCGATATTCAATACTGCCGAAGAAAGTTAAACGTCGCACAGTGGGGCCTCTGCCCGAATAGCTGACCAAAAATCATTTTTTTCACTATCGCGTTGGGGAAAAGTGAATAATGAAACCGACAGATAATACTTCAGAACTTATGGATCCAAAATATTTTTGAAATCGGATAAGGATTGTGGGTGCTACATCGTCGCAAAGTGGAGACATTTTTTATGTTTGAAAAAAATGTACAATTTTTAGGAAAACTTGCAACTTTGAAACGGGATATTGGCTGAATGAAGCAACTTATCTTAAATATTGAGTAAATTGGAGATGTTTGAAAAAACATTAAATTGTCGCATTTTGTAAACTTTGGTGGAGTTGAATCAACAGAGATGCACCGAGATGCACGATGAAATCATATACACGTGATAGAGGGAAGATTCACCTTTCAGACCTATATAATATATTGTAGTCTTGCGCATTTTGGCGGAAATTTGCCAAAAATCGAGAAAACCAATGCAACCTCGCGTAAAAAACGCGTTCCAGGTACAAGAGCGCATGCAAATTTGCCAGTAGCATGTGTATAAAATAAAAATGAGCCATCAATATAAAATAACCTAAAAAAAATCATAAAAAAATTTTTTTTTTTTTCGCAATTTGAATAATAAATTGAAACAAAACATTAAAAAATCTCTTTTAATCATTAAAATTAAAAAACAAAGTTCATTTGTGATCAAAAAAGCGTTTTTTAAGCGAATTATAGGGGTAAAATATGCCTAGAAATATTTTTCAACTTTGACCTTGAATATCAAGGTAACCCGCTCACGTGGTACCTTCGACAACAACTTAATTTAAAGCTTAAGGAATTCACTACTTTAGAAGATATGATTTTTGACAAGCGAAATGAGCGATGGCCCCACTGTGCGTCGTAGCAGACGCTCTATCCCGCCAACCATTGGCAGTACTGCAGTCCATACTAGAGGCCATCCCACAGTGCCCGTGGTGGCGGAAACTTAAACAACAAGTGAAGAAACATTCGGAACAAGTTCCAGGCTACTACTACGAAGGTGGACAACTTTATCGTCGGCGGCATCACCACCCCGAAGAAGATGACTCAATACCATGGAAGCTATGCGTACCGAAGGAATATCGACAAAGGATACTGAAAGAATGTCATGACGCAACTACAGCTGGCCACTTAGGCATCAGGAAAACCGCTATTCGAGTGGTTATTACTGGCCTGGAGCATTCCGTGATGTTGCTAGTCACGTGAGGAAGTGCATGCAGTGTGAAAAGTACAAGGGTAACCAAGTGAAGCCAGCAGGAAAAATGTTTACCCGCCAAGTCAAGGAGCCTTTAAGAATAGTGTGTAGCGATTTTGTTGGCCCCTTACTCCGTTCCAAACAATGTAATACCATATTGCTGGTGTTCTTAGATGCCTTTACTCGATGGGTAGAATTGGTCCCCCTTCGGAAAGTCACTACGGCTGCGCTGGAGAAAGCGTTTCGGGAAAGAATCATCGGACGATATGGAGCTCCGCATACTTTGTTTTTCGATAACGCAACGCAGTTCACAAGCCGATCATTCAAAGCGTGCTGCCGGCGAACAGAAGTGGAGATTCAATACACAGCAAGCTACACTCCTGGGCAAAATCCAACAGAACGAGCTAATCGCACAGTGAAGACGATGATAGCCCAATACCTCAAGAACGACCAGAGCACTCGGGATCAACTACTTCCTGAGTTCACACTGGACATCAATACCAGCGTGTGCGACTCAACTGGCTTTAGTCCGTCGTTTCTAGTACACGGTAGGGAATCCCGTCTTCCGAGCGCATGCTATGATGAAGTCACACCCGAATTGGGTACCACCCCCTGGTCTCCTAAGGATCGCGTTAAGCGAATGAAGGACGTATATCGATTAAAATGCAACAAGCATCTTTATACCAGAGCAGACATTACAAGATTACAAGAATTGCGGCCGACTATTGGTACTCGGTGTTGCTACGCCAACATCAACTGTCCCAAGCAGCTGAAGGGTTTGCCGCTAAGCTGGCGCCCAGATACGGCTATAAAGAGGTTTCCTCGACTCTTTCGTTCAGTCCAGCAGGTGACAACCAAAGAGCCGAAACCACAGATGTATCCTTCTCTACTCACAGATAATCGAAGCGAGAATGTAATTCAATCAGAGGTTCCGTGTAACCTCCACCGGAGTATAAGTCAATGCTGAACAATCCCTTCCAGAGGCCTACAGAGACAAGACCGGTACTCACCTCGCCGATATGCCAGCCGGCGTATCCCGAAGAAAGCTACTCAGCGACCGAAAAAGAATGCAACGCAATATATATATTACTCCCTGTGCATTCGAGTTGCAGCAGTATGACTTCGATATTCAATACTGCCGAAGAAAGTTAAACGTCGCACAGTGGGGCCTCTGCCCGAATAGCTGACCAAAAATCATTTTTTTCACTATCGCGTTGGGGAAAAGTGAATAATGAAACCGACAGATAATACTTCAGAACTTATGGATCCAAAATATTTTTGAAATCGGATAAAGATTGTGGGTGCTACATCGTCGCAAAGTGGAGACATTTTTTATGTTTGAAAAAAATGTACAATTTTTAGGAAAACTTGCAACTTTGAAACGGGATATTGGCTGAATGAAGCAACTTATCTTAAATATTGAGTAAATTGGAGATGTTTGAAAAAACATTAAATTATCGCATTTTGTAAACTTTGGTGGAGTTGAATCAACAGAGATGCACCGAGATGCACGATGAAATCATATACACGTGATAGAGGGAAGATTCACCTTTCAGACCTATATAATATATTGTAGTCTTGCGCATTTTGGCGGAAATTTGCCAAAAATCGAGAAAACCAATGCAACCTCGCGTAAAAAACGCGTTCCAGGTACAAGAGCGCATGCAAATTTGCCAGTAGCATGTGTATAAAATAAAAATGAGCCATCAATATAAAATAACCTAAAAAAAATCATAAAAAATTTTTTTTTTTTCGCAATTTGAATAATAAATTGAAACAAAACATTAAAAAATCTTTTTAATCATTAAAATTAAAAAACAAAGTTCATTTTGTGATCAAAAAAGCGTTTTTAAGCGAATTATAGGGGTAAAATATGCCTAGAAATATTTTTCAACTTTGACCTTGAATATCAAGGTAACCCGCTCACGTGGTACCTTCGACAACAACTCAATTTAAAGCTTAAGGAATTCACTACATTAGAAGATATGATTTTTGACAAGCGAAATGAGCGATGGCCCCACTGTGCGTCGTAGCAGACGCTCTATCCCGCCAACCATTGGCAGTTACTGCAGTCCATCCTAACACCCACAGTGCCCGTGGTGGCGGAAACTTTATCGGACAACTTTATCGTCGGCGGCATCACCACCCCGAAGAAGATGACTCAATACCATGGAAGCTATGCGTACCGAAGGAATATCGACAAAGGATACTGAAAGAATGTCATGGCGCAACTACAGCTGGCCACTTAGGCATCAGGAAAACCGCTATTCGAGTGGTTATTACTGGCCTGGAGCATTCCGTGATGTTGCTAGTCACGTGAGGAAGTGCATGCAGTGTGAAAAGTACAAGGGTAACCAAGTGAAGCCAGCAGGAAAAATGTTTACCCGCCAAGTCAAGGAGCCTTTAAGCATAGTGTGTAGCGATTTTGTTGGCCCCTTACTCCATTCCAAACAATGTAATACCATATTGCTGGTGTTCTTAGATGTCTTTACTCGATGGGTAGAATTGGTCCCCCTTCGGAAAGTCACTACGGCTGCGCTGGAGAAAGCGTTTCGGGAAAGAATCATCGGACGATATGGAGCTCCGCATACTTTGTTTTTCGATAACGCAACGCAGTTCACAAGCCGATCATTCAAAGCGTGCTGCCGGCGAACAGAAGTGGAGATTCAATACACAGCAAGCTACACTCCTGGGCAAAATCCAACAGAACGAGCTAATCGCACAGTGAAGACGATGATAGCCCAATACCTCAAGAACGACCAGAGCACTCGGGATCAACTACTTCCTGAGTTCACACTGGACATCAATACCAGCGTGTGCGACTCAACTGGCTTTAGTCCGTCGTTTCTAGTACACGGTAGGGAATCCCGTCTTCCGAGCGCATGCTATGATGAAGTCACACCCGAATTGGGTACCACCCCCTGGTCTCCTAAGGATCGCGTTAAGCGAATGAAGGACGTATATCGATTAAAATGCAACAAGCATCTTTATACCAGAGCAGACATTACAAGATTACAAGAATTGCGGCCGACTATTGGTACTCGGTGTTGCTACGCCAACATCAACTGTCCCAAGCAGCTGAAGGGTTTGCCGCTAAGCTGGCGCCCAGATACGGCTATAAAAGAGGTTTCCTCGACTCTTTCGTTCAGTCCAGCAGGTGACAACCAAAGAGCCGAAACCACAGATGTATCCTTCTCTACTCACAGATAATCGAAGCGAGAATGTAATTCAATCAGAGGTTCCGTGTAACCTCCACCGGAGTATAAGTCAATGCTGAACAATCCCTTCCAGAGGCCTACAGAGACAAGACCGGTACTCACCTCGCCGATATGCCAGCCGGCGTATCCCCGAAGAAAGCTACTCAGCGACCGAAAAAGAATGCAACGCAATATATATATTACTCCCTGTGCATTCGAGTTGCAGCAGTATGACTTCGATATTCAATACTGCCGAAGAAAGTTAAACGTCGCACAGTGGGGCCTCTGCCCGAATAGCTGACCAAAAATCATTTTTTTCACTATCGTGTTGGGGAAAAGTGAATAATGAAACCGACAGATAATACTTCAGAACTTATGGATCCAAAATATTTTGAAATCGGATAAGGATTGTGGGTGCCACATCGTCGCAAAGTGGAGACATTTTTTATGTTTGAAAAAAATGTACAATTTTTAGGAAAACTTGCAACTTTGAAACGGGATATTGGCTGAATGAAGCAACTTATCTTAAATATTGAGTAAATTGGAGATGTTTGAAAAAACATTAAATTATCGCATTTTGTAAACTTTGGTGGAGTTGAATCAACAGAGATGCACCGAGATGCACGATGAAATCATATACACGTGATAGAGGGAAGATTCACCTTTCAGACCTATATAATATATTGTAGTCTTGCGCATTTTGGCGGAAATTTGCCAAAAATCGAGAAAACCAATGCAACCTCGCGTAAAAAACGCGTTCCAGGTACAAGAGCGCATGCAAATTTGCCAGTAGCATGTGTATAAAATAAAAATGAGCCATCAATATAAAATAACCTAAAAAAATCATAAAAAAAATTATTTTTTTTTCGCAATTTGAATAATAAATTGAAACAAAACATTAAAAAATCTCTTTTAATCATTAAAATTAAAAAACAAAGTTCATTTTGTGATCAAAAAGCGTTTTTTTAAGCGAATTATAGGGGTAAAATATGCCTAGAAATATTTTTCAACTTTGACCTTGAATATCAAGGTAACCCGCTCACGTGGTACCTTCGACAACAACTTAATTTAAAGCTTAAGGAATTCACTACTTTAGAAGATATGATTTTTGACAAGCGAAATGAGCGATGAGCCCCACTGTGCGTCGTAGCAGACGCTCTATCCCGCCAACCATTGGCAGTACTGCAGTCCATACTAGAGGCCATCCCACAGTGCCCGTGGTGGCGGAAACTTAAACAACAAGTGAAGAAACATTCGGAACAAGTTCCAGGCTACTACTACGAAGGTGGACAACTTTATCGTCGGCGGCATCACCACCCCCGAAGAAGATGACTCAATACCATGGAAGCTATGCGTACCGAAGGAATATCGACAAAGGATACTGAAAGAATGTCATGACGCAACTACCAGCTGGCCACTTAGGCATCAGGAAAACCGCTATTCGAGTGGTTATTACTGGCCTGGAGCATTCCGTGATGTTGCTAGTCACGTGAGGAAGTGCATGCAGTGTGAAAAGTACAAGGGTAACCAAGTGAAGCCAGCAGGAAAAATGTTTACCCGCCAAGTCAAGGAGCCTTTAAGAATAGTGTGTAGCGATTTTGTTGGCCCCTTACTCCGTTCCAAACAATGTAATACCATATTGCTGGTGTTCTTAGATGCCTTTACTCGATGGGTAGAATTGGTCCCCCTTCGGAAAGTCACTACGGCTGCGCTGGAGAAAGCGTTTCGGGGAAAGAATCATCGGACGATATGGAGCTCCGCATACTTTGTTTTTCGATAACGCAACGCAGTTCACAAGCCGATCATTCAAAGCGTGCTGCCGGCGAACAGAAGTGGAGATTCAATACACAGCAAGCTACACTCCTGGGCAAAATCCAACAGAACGAGCTAATCGCACAGTGAAGACGATGATAGCCCAATACCTCAAGAACGACCAGAGCACTCGGGATCAACTACTTCCTGAGTTCACACTGGACATCAATACCAGCGTGTGCGACTCAACTGGCTTTAGTCCGTCGTTTCTAGTACACGGTAGGGAATCCCGTCTTCCGAGCGCATGCTATGATGAAGTCACACCCGAATTGGGTACCACCCCCTGGTCTCCTAAGGATCACGTTAAGCGAATGAAGGACGTTATATCGATTAAAATGCAACAAGCATCTTTATACCAGAGCAGACATTACAAGATTACAAGAATTGCGGCCGACTATTGGTACTGTTTCGGTGTTGCTACGCCAACATCAACTGTCCCAAGCAGCTGAAGGGTTTGCCGCTAAGCTGGCGCCCAGATGCGGGCTATAAAGAGGTTTCCTCGACTCTTTCGTTCAGTCCAGCAGGTGACAACCAAAGAGCCGAAACCACAGATGTATCCTTCTCTACTCACAGATAATCGAAGCGAGAATGTAATTCAATCAGAGGTTCCGTGTAACCTCCACCGGAGTATAAGTCAATGCTGAACAATCCCTTCCAGAGGCCTACAGAGACAAGACCGGTACTCACCTCGCCGATATGCCAGCCGGCGTATCCCGAAGAAAGCTACTCAGCGACCGAAAAAGAATGCAACGCAATATATATATTACTCCCTGTGCATTCGAGTTGCAGCAGTATGACTTCGATATTCAATACTGCCGAAGAAAGTTAAACGTCGCACAGTGGGGCCTCTGCCCGAATAGCTGACCAAAAATCATTTTTTTCACTATCGCGTTGGGGAAAAGTGAATAATGAAACCGACAGATAATACTTCAGAACTTATGGATCCAAAATATTTTTGAAATCGGATAAGGATTGTGGGTGCTACATCGTCAAAAGTGGAGACATTTTTTATGTTTGAAAAAAATGTACAATTTTTAGGAAAACTTGCAACTTTGAAACGGGATATTGGCTGAATGAAGCAACTTATCTTAAATATTGAGTAAATTGGAGATGTTTGAAAAAACATTAAATCATCGCATTTTGTAAACTTTGGTGGAGTTGAATCAACAGAGATGCACCGAGATGCACGATGAAATCATATACACGTGATAGAGGGAAGATTCACCTTTCAGACCTATATAATATAGTGTAGTCTTGCGCATTTTGGCGGAAATTTGCCAAAAATCGAGAAAACCAATGCAACCTCGCGTAAAAAACGCGTTCCAGGTACAAGAGCGCATGCAAATTTGCCAGTAGCATGTGTATAAAATAAAAATGAGCCATCAATATAAAATAACCTAAAAAACATCATAAAAAAATTTTTTTTTTTTTTCGCAATTTGAATAATAAATTGAAACAAAACATTAAAAAATCTCTGAAGATGACTCAATACCATGGAAGCTATGCGTACCGAAGGAATATCGACAAAGGATACTGAAAGAATGTCATGACGCAACTACAGCTGGCCACTTAGGCATCAGGAAAACCGCTATTCGAGTGGTTATTACTGGCCTGGAGCATTCCGTGATGTTGCTAGTCACGTGAGGAAGTGCATGCAGTGTGAAAAAGTACAAGGGTAACCAAGTGAAGCCAGCAGGAAAAATGTTTACCCGCCAAGTCAAGGAGCCTTTAAGAATAGTGTGTAGCGATTTTGTTGGCCCCTTACTCCGTTCCAAACAATGTAATACCATATTGCTGGTGTTCTTAGATGCCTTTACTCGATGGGTAGAATTGGTCCCCCCTTCGGAAAGTCACTACGGCTGCGCTGGAGAAAGCGTTTCGGGAAAGAATCATCGGACGATATGGAGCTCCGCATACTTTGTTTTTCGATAACGCAACGCAGTTCACAAGCCGATCATTCAAAGCGTGCTGCCGGCGAACAGAAGTGGAGATTCAATACACAGCAAGCTACACTCCTGGGCAAAATCCAACAGAACGAGCTAATCGCACAGTGAAGACGATGATAGCCCAATACCTCAAGAACGACCAGAGCACTCGGGATCAACTACTTCCTGAGTTCACACTGGACATCAATACCAGCGTGTGCGACTCAACTGGCTTTAGTCCGTCGTTTCTAGTACACGGTAGGGAATCCCGTCTTCCGAGCGCATGCTATGATGAAGTCACACCCGAATTGGGTACCACCCCCTGGTCTCCTAAGGATCGCGTTAAGCGAATGAAGGACGTATATCGATTAAAATGCAACAAGCATCTTTATACCAGAGCAGACATTACAAGATTACAAGAATTGCGGCCGACTATTGGTACTCGGTGTTGCTACGCCAACATCAACTGTCCCAAGCAGCTGAAGGGTTTGCCGCTAAGCTGGCGCTTCGACTCTTTCGTTCAGTCCAGCAGGTGACAACCAAAGAGCCGAAACCACAGATGTATCCTTCTCTACTCACAGATAATCGAAGCGAGAATGTAATTCAATCAGAGGTTCCGTGTAACCTCCACCGGAGTATAAGTCAATGCTGAACAATCCCTTCCAGAGGCCTACAGAGACAAGACCGGTACTCACCTCGCCGATATGCCAGCCGGCGTATCCCGAAGAAAGCTACTCAGCGACCGAAAAGAATGCAACGCAATATATATATTACTCCCTGTGCATTCGAGTTGCAGCAGTATGACTTCGATATTCAATACTGCCGAAGAAAGTTAAACGTCGCACAGTGGGGCCTCTGCCCGAATAGCTGACCAAAAATCATTTTTTTCACTATCGCGTTGGGGAAAAGTGAATAATGAAACCGACAGATAATACTTCAGAACTTATGGATCCAAAATATTTTGAAATCGGATAAAGATTGTGGGTGCTACATCGTCGCAAAGTGGAGACATTTTTTATGTTTGAAAAAAATGTACAATTTTTAGGAAAACTTGCAACTTTGAAACGGGATATTGGCTGAATGAAGCAACTTATCTTAAATATTGAGTAAATTGGAGATGTTTGAAAAACCATTAAATTATCGCATTTTGTAAACTTTGGTGGAGTTGAATCAACAGAGATGCACCGAGATGCACGATGAAATCATATACACGTGATAGAGGGAAGATTCACCTTTCAGACCTATATAATATAGTGTAGTCTTGCGCATTTTGGCGGAAATTTGCCAAAAATCGAGAAAACCAATGCAACCTCGCGTAAAAAACGCGTTCCAGGTACAAGAGCGCATGCAAATTTGCCAGTAGCATGTGTATAAAATAAAAATGAGCCATCAATATAAAATAACCTAAAAAAAATCATAAAAAAAATTTTTTTTTTTTCGCAATTTGAATAATAAATTGAAACAAAACATTAAAAAATCTCTGAAGATGACTCAATACCATGGAAGCTATGCGTACCGAAGGAATATCGACAAAGGATACTGAAAGAATGTCATGACGCAACTACAGCTGGCCACTTAGGCATCAGGAAAACCGCTATTCGAGTGGTTATTACTGGCCTGGAGCATTCCGTGATGTTGCTAGTCACGTGAGGAAGTGCATGCAGTGTGAAAAGTACAAGGGTAACCAAGTGAAGCCAGCAGGAAAAATGTTTACCCGCCAAGTCAAGGAGCCTTTAAGAATAGTGTGTAGCGATTTTGTTGGCCCCTTACTCCGTTCCAAACAATGTAATACCATATTACTGGTGTTCTTAGATGCCTTTACTCGATGGGTAGAATTGGTCCCCCTTCGGAAAGTCACTACGGCTGCGCTGGAGAAAGCGTTTTCGGGAAAGAATCATCGGACGATATGGAGCTCCGCATACTTTGTTTTTCGATAACGCAACGCAGTTCACAAGCCGATCATTCAAAGCGTGCTGCCGGCGAACAGAAGTGGAGATTCAATACACAGCAAGCTACACTCCTGGGCAAAATCCAACAGAACGAGCTAATCGCACAGTGAAGACGATGATAGCCCAATACCTCAAGAACGACCAGAGCACTCGGGATCAACTACTTCCTGAGTTCACACTGGACATCAATACCAGCGTGTGCGACTCAACTGGCTTTAGTCCGTCGTTTCTAGTACACGGTAGGGAATCCCGTCTTCCGAGCGCATGCTATGATGAAGTCACACCCGAATTGGGTACCACCCCCTGGTCTCCTAAGGATCGCGTTAAGCGAATGAAGGACATATATCGATTAAAATGCAACAAGCATCTTTATACCAGAGCAGACATTACAACCTAAGGCGACGGGAATGGCGGCCGACTATTGGTGAATCGGTGTTGCTACGCCAACATCAACTGTCCCAAGCAGTTGAAGGGTTTGACGCTAAGCTGGCGCAAAAGTTCAACGGCCCGTGTAAGGTCATCAAGTTTATTTCCAGAAATATTGTACGCCTTCAAGAAATCAGCGGAAGGCAATGACGCACTACTAGCCTAGACGACCTCAAACCCTTTCGAGTAGACGACGGTATCAACCCTATTATAGCAAATGTTCTGTAATATAAAGACCCTGGGGAGACTAAGATATGTACCCCGGCCGGAAAACTACCTCACAACAACTATCGGCACTACTAGATAGTATGAACATCAGTAATAGGAATAACGATTTTGCTGACGCCGTATACCAAGATGTCAACCATGACAACAAACTGTAGAGGAGTTCCATCAAAATATATATATACAAGCACTTGTCAGTTATCCTTAGCACTCAGCCAATGTTTAAAATTAGATCAAAGATGCCACTTCACCACAGGAAGCGAACACGAACTTTTCGTAGGGACCACTTTTTGGAGACCGTTGTCTCCTAACGTCCCTCCCCCGTAAGGGGGAATTCGACGCTGCACCATCAGGCTCCCGACGACGAGTAAATATAGTTAAGCTTAGATACATAAGACATTGTACCATTAATCATAAATGAACCTTGTAGTCACGCACCACACCGATAAGTATATAGAGTAGGCCCAACAGGGTATTACTAAGATAACAAACTATCGTATCATCCCCAGAATGACATCAGCCGGGTTAAGCATCTCCGTGATAACATTAATTATAGAGGAGCTCATGGATGCTTGGTAGCTGGAGCGAGGATTGGAGAGGTCTGTCAGCAGACATGCTGAGAGCATGAACGACCTAAGGAATCCTCAGTGTTCACATTGAGGATAAGATGGAGCACTCCGATATAGCACACTTCGACCCGGCACAGTTTTCTTTCCATATCGGGCACCGCGAGTTCGACACGCAGCGCAGCTCCCGGTTGACACGCAGCGCAGCACCAGCTCCGAGATAGGGAATCCACCCCCCATGTAAGACACGTATGACCTCTGGGGAAGTCCAAGCCAAGTCAAGTCTCAGCGACCGTCGATGCTCCGGTCGGCTGGAGGTGCAAGGATATGGGTGCACGGATACCCCATGCCCTCTTAGATGACGTGCGATCCCGCACCCAACCACACAAGGACGTGAAGTTCTTGCACGAGGTAGACAGAGCCCTCTACCATGTACACATAAGTCCGTTCGGCAAGGTAACAATCGCTCTTCCTCGCCCCTCGTAAGGGGGGGCTGTGACGACACTTTTTTTGCTCTAAGTATCGTCCCAACGGATGGGAATGTTGTTAGTTAAGTTTTATATTTTTTTAGCTATAAGCGTTTAACAATGACTTCCTGTATTTTTAGTCATTTATAATTTTCTAATTTTAAGTTAGTTAATAGCCAGTTTTCCTATATTTCCTTAAATAAGTTTAAGTTATAGTTATCTAATTATATTTTAAGTCCCAAAATTAGAACTAGTTTTTTTTCGCTTCACTACTGCGCAGTACTGCCAAAGCTCACCCATACACACTCACCCACAATCAACGGTTCGAATGCACACGTATACAAGAAGAAGCTACGCATACCGAGTGACTGTCGTCAAAATTACCTAGGCGCCTATGCAGCTAACTTTTGGAGTTAACTGTACGCATCGTAGGCACAGACGCTGCGTAGATAGGCGCCAGTAGTAAGTCGCGATGGAAAAGTACTTGCGGAAGCAAAAGACAAAAGGTATACACAAAATAACGGTACGTACCAAAATTAGGACGACTGCAGCAGAGGTGTCCGTCGCTACGCAGCAGAATGAGGCCAAGGGCAATGTAAGTTTGACACTTGCGAATTAATTACCAAAACATTTCGGAAGAGTGCAGATGTGAATTATCTCATTCTTAAAAGTTGAAGAAGATCGAGTGTAAGTGAACAGTCTGCGAAGGGCAGGATTAAAAAAAAAAGAAAAAATATATATAAAACAATCTTTTACAAAACCCAAGAAGGGATAAAAACTATAGATCGTGCAGTGAATGAGTGCATAAGCCAAGGCATAGAGCGCAGGTGAGTGAAAAAGGGGGCATGGTGGCTGATGCTTGCTCGGGTTTCTCAGGAGTTTTCCGGTGTGGTAGGCAATAGAAGAAGCTAATAAAAATAGAAATATAATATTCTTACGAGTAGAAATCAGTGCCTTTCTTTTAATTGTCATACATACAGCTTCCCTAATCCTCAGACTCTTCGTTCTCCACTAAAAATCAAATCAATGTAATTTTTTTTTGAGCCATGCATAGTAGGCAGGGTAGTTCGTCCATCATCATCAGGGGTGCGCTAAGTAGACAGCTACCCTTCCCAATATTATTTGTTTTATGTAGTTGTTCAATTTAAGTGTTGTTAGTAGATCTGGACTATTCTCCGCGTAAAACCCTAAATAGTCCAATTAATGCTTTTGGTAATTTATTTATGTGTGTGTATATGAGTATAAAATGTATCCTGGCTCTCATAAAGTCTGTCTCCGGGTCAGCCCTAACGGACTTTATGAGAATTTGCCGGCGGATTGTCCCACCAAGCGAACTAGCCTTCGGGTATATTCCTAGTCAGTTCAGTTGGGGGGCGTTGATTGTACATTGTGGTAAAACATACATGTGTTTATTGAGCTTGAGTGATCCATAGTGTGGATAGCTTTAAGTGAATGAATCTCCGAGTGACACCCTAATTGTTTCACGAGAAGATTCCACACTGGTCACGGATAAAGATATCTTCGTTTAAATCAACCTCTGGGTATCACCCTAGTTGATTTAAAGGATATTCACTATTCACTAAAGCTTAGTAATTGTTCTTATGTGTTATAATCCATCCTTCCCTTTTCTATTATCACTACCCCTCACTAAATGATAATGTTTTAGTGTGCGTTACCAAATGAGTAGCCCATCATCTACCTTGGCGTAGCTCACTCAATGCAATTTTCAGGTCTCGGTATTTTATTTATGCAAATGCTCTGTAATATAAAGGCCCTGGGGAGACTAAGATATGTACCCCGGCCGGAAAACTACCTCACAACGACTACCGGGACTTCTAGATAGTATGAACATCAGTAATAGGAATAGCGATTTTGCTGAGGCCGTAGGCTATACCATAAATCCAGAATATGGGGATAATGTTACAGAACTAGATCACGTTCCAGATATAGTGAAATGCATGAGAGAATTCTCAAGCGACCCATCTGAGGTTAGTTCTTGAAAGGAAAACGTTGACAGGATTCTTGAAGTATACTCTAGTATAAGGGGGTCACCAAAATATTTTGGTATTTTACAAACCATTCGGCAAAAAAATGCATCACGCGGATCAGGTACTCGACTCGTATAACATGCCCCTAAATTGGGAAGCAATATCTAGATGTCTTACACTATACTTCGCAGATAAACGCGATCTGAGCACTCTTGAATACCAGATGACAACCATGACCCAAGGAGGACAACAAACTGTAGAGGAGTTCCATCAAAATATATATATAAGTTAACATAGCCATCCATTCGACTGGGCAACCAACACCCTAAAATGCTAGGTAAGCATTTTATGATGTGAACCGCAGAGAAGTGACGACCGGATGCCACTGCACGTCGTTGGTGGGAACCGCATCGTCAGCAGTTTGAGGCGGGCTTCGATGGGTAACTTTAACATTTTTGTTAATATTTAAGTTTAGTTCTAATAAAACAAGCAAAGTAGCCAAACGGCACTCAATATTACAAATCTTGAACAAAATAAAATAAAATAAAAATTAAAGTCCAAAACCTTAATAACAAAATATTAATTGGCGCCCAACTAAAGAATAGAACTCACGTGATAATAACACATATAAGTGAAAAAAGTTTTATCTCAAAACAATCAACATTGTTACAATTATTAAAATTTGTCTGCCACGAATCGGCAAAAAAAAAGAAATAATAATAAAAAAAAACACAAGTAAAAGTGAACTCCTTTTCTTCGCCTATGACCCTGGCAAGAAAATAAATAACTAATTTTGCATTCAAAATTGCCAAAGTTTTTCGGCCACTACAGCGACAAACAGATAATAAAAACAAATTTTATTATCAAATATTTGCTTTTTGTCACGGCATCGGACTGCTGCCGGCTGCCATTAAGTCACGTCACTGGACTGGTGGCGGCTGCGCAAGACGATTATCAAGTGACAGCGGCGTTGGACGACGACTGAGGAAAGACAGAACTTCAACAGCGCCGAACTTCGAACTCCAGAAAAAAAAACTAATTTAAAGAAAATCAAGAAAACATGTAAGTAGGGTGTTCTTTTATTTAAAATACATCGATAATTAATAAGTAAAAAAAAAAAACAACAAATAAACCGCAAGTGAGAGTGCAAGAAATAGATTCAAACAAACCGAGATAAATTTGCTTTATCAAAATTCCCATCCCCAATATTCTTTTATCTATTATAATACAAAATATAAATAAATATATATGAAAATCCTTTGTCATTTTGTTAAGGAAACCAATTATCTTATAACATTTTCATTTCGAAATTTAAAGAAATATAATAATAAATTCAAAACTATAATCTCATATGAGCGACTCTGAAGTGGAATCTCTGTGCGATTTTTTTGATAAACTAAAAACAGAGAAACGCGCCGTTTTCGTGGCAATGTTAGTGATTGTTGGAATAGGTCAAACAAAATAGGGAGCGTAAAAAAGGATGCAAAACATATAGAAGCTATGAGAGAATATGATCAAAAATTCGCTGAATTGACAAATAAGATAGAAAGTATTAACATTAGTGCTCCGGCGGTCCAAGCTCATAAAGAAATAGAAATTGTCAGTGGGGTCGAATGCAATGAAACCGTAGACGTTGTAAAGTGCCTTCATGATTTTGAAGGGAAACAAGAGACGTACGTTGCGTGGCGCAAGTCTGCTCATGTCGCCCACAGTATATTTCAGGAATATAATGGCAGTTCTAGGTATTATCAGGCAGTAGCTATCATAAGAAATAAAATAAAGGGCCCGGCCAATACGGTGCTGGCATCATTTAATACAGTCTTAAATTTTCACGCAATTATAGACAGACTAGATTTCACTTATGCGGATAAGCGACCGATATATTTACTAGAACGAGACCTATCTATGTTGAGGCAAGGGAACTTGTCCCTTATAGAATACTACGAGCGGGTTGAACAGAAGCTAGCTTTGCTATTATGAGCTACAATCACGAGGTGACAATGGCAATGAATGAAAAGTATCGTTCAGAGACACTCTGTGTCTTTATATCAGGTACACGGAAAGCCCTTTGTGATGTTTTATTCGCGGCTCGTCCAGAAGACCTCCCGTCCGCTTTAGCTCTAGCTCAAGAGGTAGAATCGAATCACGAACGATACGCCTTTCTGGCCAGCTACGCAAAGACCTTAGAAACAAAAGTCGAAAAATCCGAAGTCAAGCCTCATCAGAATAACCAGAACTGGAATCGCCAAAAAGCCCAAGGAAAAAACCCTTATTATAATTAGAAGCAAGATAGTAGTGGAAATAGCAGGCGCTTTAAGAACCAATCATCGGTAGAGCCCATGGAGGTTGACAACTCTTCCAGGTTCAGACAAAAGACCCAATATAGTCCACAGGATCAAGGCAACCCCCCTTATCAGGTCAATAACAGTTACCAAGACCCACAAAATAATTTTACTTAATTTCAAAATCAAGTTCAAAACTTTAAACGCCCAAATAATGACACAGGTAGATTCACAGGACCAAAACAACAACGTGTGAATCATGTCACTCAAGATATTTTACCTCGAGTAGGGGCAAACGATGAATGCTACCTTACGGAAGCGGACATCGAAGCGGCCAAGTGCGAAGATCCCGCACAGGACTTTCAACTCGTCAATTTTTTAGGGAACACGCCCTGCTACCCTTCATCGAAAGGAGCTATGCAGGGAAAACAATAAGATTATTAGTGGATACTGGAGCATCAAAAAATAATGTAGTGCCCGGCCTTCTCTTAGGAGGCGTTATACCATTAGAGTTCCCTTTTAGTGTTAAGTCTATCCATAGGGGCAATATAATTAATGAAAAGTGTAAAATCAAGCTGTTCGGAGTAAAAACTGATTTTTTTGTTTTACCAGGGCTAAAAACCTTTGAAGCTATCATCGGCCTTGACCTGTTAACACAGGTAAAAGCTCGAATCGATCTCGCTAAACAGCAGATCATATTTAAGAACGGAGTTCAGCGGCTCCAATTTTTAAAATGCAAAAACGTAAATTTCTTGAAAATTAACGATTCCGACGTACCAGTCGCTATAAGAGACGAAATTAAAAAAATTATTGACAAAAGAGCTAACGCATTTGCCAACCCAAAAAAAGTCTCCCTTATAATATAAATATTGTGACCTGGTGTACTCGAGACCGTACCCCCACCCTATGAGCGTGGCAGATTTTATTAACTCGGAAGTTAAACAACTTTTGAGTGATGGAATCATAAGACCCTTGCGGTCACCTTACAACAATCCGATTTGGGTTGTGGACAAAAAGGGTACCGACGAGACAGGAAACAAAAAGAAACGATTAGTGATCGATTTTCGAAAACTCAACCTCAACACGGTTGACGATAAATTTCCCATTCCAAATGTCGCCATGATTTTGTCTAACATGGCAAATCAAAATACTTTACAACTCTTGACCTTAAATCCGGCTTCCATCAGATTAACCTTGCCGAACAAGATCGGGAAAAAAACAGCTTTCTCCGTTAACAACGGAAAAAATGAATTCTGCAGGTTGCCTTTCGGGCTGAAAAATGCCTTAAGCATATTCCAAAGAGCAATCGATGACGTTCTTAGGGAACATATTGGAAAATTTTGCCATGTCTACGTCGACGACGTGATAATTTTTTCAGAAACAAAAGAAGATCATTTAAAACACATAGACTGGGTCTTACAGCGCTTACACGATGCAAACATGCGAGTCTCGGAAGAGAAATCCCATTTTTTTAAGACCAGCGTTGAATATTCGGGATTTATTGTTTCGGGAAGCGGCGTCACCACTACCCCCGAAAAAATAAATACAATTTCACAATACAAACCTACAGAAACTCTATTTGGTGTTCGCTCCTTTTTGTGGCTTGCCAGTTATTATAGGTGCTTTGTTAGGGATTTTGCCAAAACAGCAAACCCTATAACGGATCTTCTAAAAGGCGAAAACGGAAAAGTCAGCACTTACCAATCCCGAAAAGTTCCCATAAAATTTAACAAATCACAAACGAGAGCGTTCGAAAAGTTAAAATCAATATTGGCATCTGAAGACGTTCTACTGAGTTACCCCGATTATTCAAAACCTTTTGATCTTACCACCGATGCATCGGCATCGGGCATTGGAGCTGTTCTTTCACAACAAGGAAAGCCAATTACAATGGTCTCCAGGACATAAAGGGGACTGGAAATCAATTTTGCCACAAACGAAAGAGAATTATTGGCCATTGTCTGGTCAATAAAAACCCTGAGAAATTACCTTTACGGAATCCGAAATTTTAATATCATAACCGACCATCAGCCGCTTACATTTGCGGTGTCAGATAGAAATACGAACTCTAAGATAAAACGCTGGAAAGCTTTTATTGAAGAGTACAATCCAACATTTATTTACAAACCCGGAAAGGAAAATTATGTTGCTGATGCTCTGTCTCGTCAACACGTCAATGCGCTTGAAAATGATGCAAGGTCTGACGTTGCGCAAGATGGCGGCAGCAATACTTATTCCACGATCCATAGTGAAGAATCTTTAACCTACACTGTTCAAACCGCTGAAAAGCCCATAAATTGTTATCGTTACCAAATTATTATCCGACAATCGAATACTCAAGTGAGCCGTTTCTTCATTCTCTTTAAAAAAAAAACTCGACACTTAATAGAATTTGCAGACTTCACAACCCTATTTGACACGTTAAAAGAAAAAGTAAACCCCAACGTAGTTAATGCAATCAAGTGCGATCTACACATACTGGGAAAAATACAACATCAATTAATTCAGGAATTTCCAACGACAACTTTTTGGTATTGCAAAAATCTCGTACAAGATATTGCCAATAGGGACGAGCAGCTAGAAATTATCGCGTTAGAACACAGCAGAGCCCATAGGGCAGCCCAGGAAAACATTAAACAAATACTAAAGGACTATTTTTTTCCAAAAATGACTAAATTAGCGAACGAAACAGTCGAAAATTGCAAAGTCTGCCGGAAGGCAAAGTATGACAGGCATCCGAAACGACAACCCCAATCCATGCAACCCAGGAGAAATTCTGCACATCGATATTTTCTCCACAGAGAACAAACACTTCCTTACTTGCATTGACAAATTTTCAAAGTTTGTTATTGTTCAGCCAATTCACTCTAGATCAACTATTGATGTAAAACCAGCATTATTGCAAAGCGCAAATTTCTTTCCAACAGCCCGAACATTGTACTGTGACAATGAAAAATCACTAAATTCAGGTACGATAAAATCAATGTTAGAAAATAATTTCGGTATATCCATTGAAAATGCTCCCCCGCTTCACAGTACTTAAAATGGTCAAGACGAGCGCCTTCATAGCACCCTTGTCGAGATCGCTAGGTGCCTGAAACTAGATCGAAAAATCAATGATACAACGGAACTTCTATTACTATCCACAATACAGTATAACAAAACAATTCATTCCGTTACAAAAAAACCTCCTATAGAAATAATATATGACAGATCAGCCGAATCACTTGTTGAGATCGGTAACAGAATTCAAAAAGCACAAGTTGACTTGCTACAATACCATAACAAAAACAGGCAGATAAAAACTTATCAAGTAGGAGAGAAAGTATTGGTAAAACGCAATAAAAGATTAGGAAACAAAATAACCCCCCTCTACAAAGAGGAAACAATTCAAGCAGATTTGGGCACAACGGTGCTCATAAAAGGGTGGTCCATAAGGACAATATTAGATAGTAAAACACACTTAATGTAGTCTTCTTTTACTTATAGGATTTTAATATTTACACTCATCGCCATAACAACAGCCAAACTAACAGAATTCACCAACTCAAACTATATCCCCATAGTAGATGGTAATGTCGTTCTATGGGAAGAATATGGTTATTTACAACATGCAGCTAACCTTTCCAACTATGCCAATATAAAACAAGAGACAGAGAAACTCTTGGATCACTTCTCACAATCTCATATGAGAAAACTACTAAAAATAGATTCAGAGCAAATAGATAACCTGCTCTCTGCCTTGTCGACACACCACCGCCATGTTAGGAGTCTAAATTTCTTAGGAACAGCCCTTAAGGTAGTTGCTGGCACTCCAGACTTTGAGGATTGGGAACAACTAAAATTCCAAGAAAGAGAGCTCGTCACTGCCGAACGTAAACAGATAGCTATTAATACTGCTACTCAGGAGCAGATTAATAAACTCACAGACACTGTTAACATCCTACTCAAAGCCTCAAAAGTTAAACAGATCGACACTGGACACCTATTCGAAATATTACTTACCAGAAATAGAATCGTGATCTCGGAATTACAGAATCTGATTCTTGCCATCTCCCTTGCGAAGCTAAACACGGTAAATCCAATAATTCTAAATCAAAGCGATGTAAATGAGATAAAAGGACTCTCTACCAACATCAGCATAACAACTATCCTAAAAATATCTAATGTTAAAGTTCTATAAAATAACAATTTATTTTTTACTCTTTATGATTAAATACCCTAGACCTAATCTAATTTGAAAGAAGATAAACAGCTACCCAGTACAAAGAAATTCAACGATAGTGCGCCTCGAGAATAACAGCATCCTGGCCGATTGTGAGGGCAACATCACCGCCCTAACGAATTGCAGTATGGCCATCTCAACATCATTTTGTCAAGCCTTGCCGCAGCAAACTTGCGCTCAGCAACTCCATTCTGGACTAACAGCACATTGCGACACACAGCCCAGCCATTTGGAGCCAATCACAGTGGTAGACGATGGCGTCATAATTATCAATGATCAAACTGCCATAGTCAGGGAAATGAATAAAGAGACCACAACGGTGACCGGCACATTCCTGATCACGTTTGAGATGGAAGTACAGATCAACGGCACAACCTACAAGAACAACAAGGGAATCCCAAAAATGGTCCCTGGTTCGGCAGCCGACTCCCTCGTTAACATAACGGGCCACCAAGAAATCCTCAGTTTGCCATACTTACACAGGTTGACCCTCGACAACTTGAGATACCTGGAAGAAATCGACTCAAAAAATTTTGTTCAACCTTTCATAGTCGCAATTATTGCCCTTTGCATTTTGGCAACCGCCTTGGCAGTAAAAAGACTCATTCGCGCAAGGAGAAATAAACGTCGCCAAGAAGAGTTCCAAGTCGTCATGGCTAACGAGAGAAAGGCCGAGGACGCCTTTAATCTTGACGAGGGAAGAGTTAACATAGCCATCCATTCGACTTGGCAACCAACACCCCAAAAGGCTAGGTAAGCATTTTATGATGTGAACCGCAGAGAAGTGACGACCGGATGCCACTGCACGAGCTGCTTGATCAGCACGTCGTTGGTGGGAACCGCATCGTCAGCAGTTTGAGGCGGGCTTCAATGGGTAACTTTAACATTTTTGTTAATATTTAAGTTTAGTTTTAATAAAACAAGCAAAGTAGCCAAACGGCACTCAATATTACAAATCTTGAACAAAATAAAATAAAATAAAAATTAAAGTCCAAAATTTAATCTCAAAATATTAATTTATACAAGCACTTGTCAGTTATCCTTAGCAAAGTTAGCTGCACGAATTTAGACAGACAAACAGAGGTAGTAATTATAAAGTCATACAGAGACAGGGCATTGGACACATTTAGGAGAGGCCTGCGTGGTAACTTACCACTTCTTATGCTTCTTGGCATAAAAGAACTAACTGATTTACCCCAAGCTTTAAATTTATGTGTAAAACTAGAAAACCAGACTTACATGACTAATTATGTAAACAACAAACCACATAACTTGGAATTTAGGAATTCAGACCAAAAACCAATTCCGACTCCACGGAGACTTGTACCAGTTCACTCAAATAACGCAGGCAGCCTATTGGCATCCTACTTTTGTCCCGACACAGATTCCACCACCCATCCTTCCGCATAATACATTTCAACAACCACGTTCATATTATAGACAGGCACAACCCGGTTATCACCAACAACCAACACAATATTATGCTAGACAACAGGCAAATATTAGACCTCAACAGACCCCGTTCAATCAATATCGACCAATAGCCCCACCACGTCCGATCGCTGCAAAACCTCCCGTACCAATAGAAGTCGACGGAAGCATCCAGACAAAAAGGGTTGATTATATGAATCGACCTCACTTTGAATCAGGCAAGAGGCCTCCTAAGCCAGTAGCCCAAGACGGAAAAAGATAAAGTATTTTTCATGCCCAAGGGGAAAAATCCAAATTGAGCCAAGTTACAATGAAAACTATACTACAAAATACGATCAGTATGAGCAGGCAGTAGCGGACCATAGCTAAAGTAATCTAGTAGATTATTATCAGCAAATAGAAGCCATCAAAGGAAACAAAAACACACATACAGCCCTTGATTCTTTCAAACAAGTGAGTCCTCACTGCCATACCTCAAATGTAAGGTGGGGAGTAATCCAACAGTTAAAATTTTAATTGACACTGGATCGAAAAAGAACTTCATTCAGCCCAAACTTGTAACCAACCCGAAACCTAACGAAAGACCATTTAACGTAGTGACAGTGAGAGTAAGCAGGAAAATAACTCACCACACACAAGCTTACTAATCGTATTAGCCTCCCAGAATGTAACGTCAAATTTTTTTATTACCTACTTTTAAATCTTTTGATGCCATTCTAGGAAGCGATAGCCTTCGTGACCTAGAAGCTGTAAGGACAATAAAAGAGAAAATTAAAATCAACATAAAGGAGAAAATATATGAGGCAGTAAACACTATTATTCCTAGAAATAAATGACAGACAAAAAAACAGAATTAAGAAAACTAATACAAGAATACCCGAACCTCTTCGCAGACCCGAATAAAAAACGCACATATGCAACAAAATTTGAAGCAGAAATCAGAACTTCAGACGAATTCGCAGTATTTTCAAGATTTTATTACTACCCCATGCCTTTGAAGACGAAATAGGCAAGCAAATCAAAGAACTTTTAAATGATGGCATTATTTGACCTTCACGGTCACCCACGGTCGTACCAAAAAAATTAGATGTATCTGGCGAAAAAAGTATAGGATGGTCATAGACTATCGAATACTTAACCAAATCACGATTTCCGATAAGCATCCAATACCAGATAAAAGAGGTACTAGCTCAAGTAGGCAATAAACAAATTATTTCTGTTCTCGATTTTAAAAGTGGATTCCATCAAATTCCACTAAAATCAAATATTCCCAAAAGGCTTTCTCCGCTAATAACGGAAAATATGAATTCACTCGTATCCCATTTGGCCTAAAGAACGCACCATCGATTTTTCAGCGTACGCTCGATGACATATTAAGTGACCACATTGACAAAATATGCTACATTTATATCGACGATAGAATAATTTTCAGTAAAGATACTGAAACCCATAACCAAAATTTAAAAGTAATTTTCAAAACGTTATAAGAGGCCAACATTAAATGTCAACTAGATAAATGCGTAGTTTACAAAGACAGAGTTGAATTCCTAGGCTTCATCATATCCGACAAAGGTGTCGAAACAAACCCAAACAAGGTTTTAGTAATAGCCAATTATAAACAACCCAAAACACTAAAAGATCTAAGAGCATTTCTTGGACTAGCAGAATACTATAAGGGACTTCGCTAAGTTGGCGAAACCACTTATCTTTCTTTTAAGAGGGGAAGACGGACGAGTGTCCAAAAAAGTGTCGAAAAAGAAATAAATCCATATGCAAGAAGATGCTGTAGACGATTTTATCAAAATAAATATATGATTATGAATTGCTCTACAAAATAGGCAAGAGCAACATAGTGACCCATTCTTTGTCGAGACATTTTTCCAGAATAATGCGATGATTAAAAGTCAAGCAAGAGCAGAGAGGAATTATTAGGCCGAGCTATTTATGAATACAATTCTTCAGTACATTCAGTTACAAATAAAAGACCCCTAGACGTATTTTTTGGCCGAAATATAACTACTAACCCTGAACTATACGAGAAGACTAGACAGGACAACATTAACAAAATTTAGAACAAACAAGCCATAGACTTAAAAGGCCATAATAAAAACGAGAAACCAATACACATTTACATAAGCGGACAGGAAATTTTCATTAAACAAAGCTCACGATTCGGATCCAAATTAACAGCTAGATACAAGAAAGAACCGGCGAAGGAAGATAAAGCTACCACAGTACTAACATAATCAGGAACATTAGTAGATAAAAGTAATCTCTAAATTTGGTGGGATAGGCCTGAAAGTATGTGGCAGGAAGTCCTGACCACGATGACTTAGTTATGATGGAAGAGAATATTAGCGGACTAGTGACAAACTCAACAGGTAATAATAAACAGGGAGCTTGAACGGAGAATTAATGAATTAACCAAAATATCCAACGATGTGACAAATTCAATTCGAAAAGATAGTTAGTTCACTCAGCAATAAAATAGTCATTACTTTTCAAACCGAAATAAGAGAAATGAAGGAAGAGATAATTAATATCAGGCATGCCATACAGTGGGTTAGACTTAAGATAATAAATTCAGTAATATTGAGCAAAGAAGAGTTAGCAATAACTACTAACATTTTTAAAACCTCTGACCTGAATTTTTTGTCAACAAAGAAGAATTTTATGGAATCCCGAATAGCTGTAAAACTTTTAATAATATTACATTATGCCGTAACACTATAACTATTAATTTGAGAAATAATGATTGTATATCGAAATCAGTAAAGGGTAATAGAGACGATGTGAGTTCAGCAACACAGATCATCTAAATGCAATTGAAGAAATTGGCACCGGTAAGATCCTGCTCGACAGTTTCAACGGCAACATAACGTGGAATGACAACACAGAACATTTACGAGGCACTTACCTCATTCACTTCAACAAAAACACTTTCTATATCAATGATCAACAGTTTGAAAATATGGAATTAGTGGTTATGCAACCAATAATCCCGATCATACAAATGACACCAGAAGAAATTAAACGAATAAAGGTGTTGTCTCTACAGTCATTGGAAACACTTCATCTCAATAATATTGGACAGCTCCGACACCTCATCACCAAATCCAACATAAATAGAGCTACGCTTGTTGTCTTATTCCTACTTGCTATTGTCATCAGTATAATGTATAAAAGGAAAAGTAACGTCACACTACAATTAAGCAGTGATCCATTGGAAAGCAACCAAGGCGCAACAAAACTTACAGTAGTACCAACCAGTCAACGCCACCTATCACTACATCCATTTTACGATGCCCCATATTTCCATTATCCGCTTGAGGACAAGCAGAAATTAAGAGGGGAAGAGTTAACATAAAACAAACTTGCAAGCTTAATGCAAGCTTGCACTTTACGAAATTTCAAAACATCTTGCTTCGATACAATAAACTCACAGACGATATTCTATAGAAGCCAACTGACACCGGATGACACCACGATGTCGCAACAGACGTCAGCAATGCTGCCCCCATAACTCAGCGAAAAATAAAATTTGATTTAAGTAAATTCACTCTAAAATTATAATTAAATTTTAATTAAAGCGTATATCAACCTATTTAATTGGCTGCATACACCTACATACTGATGCTGATGGGGGTTGATCCATTGATTTTATTGATTTATGTCGGTGTTGATTACCCGATCTGAATAAAACTTACTGGTAAGGGTGTAAGAGTAGAATTGTCATCTGTATACGGTTTGGTTGAGATATCTCAAAAAACTAACAAGTTTTTTTCACAAGAACTGTTTTAAACAACTCAAATTTTGATCGAGGTACCTCTGATCTTTCCTATTTTTCTATAGTTGTCCGATCCGACTAATCTTTAAACTTGGTTTCCTTACATCATCAATGAAAATAATGATATGACTTTTATTCACGTATTCTTCCTTGGGAAGAAACAGGCAGACGGACAGACGGACATGATCATATCGACCCGGCTATTGATGCTGATCAAGAATACATATGTACACTTTATGGGGTCGAAAACGATTATTTCTGACCAATTTTATTATACCCTCTGCAAGGGTATAAAAAAATATCTAAGAAGCTAACTTAGTATCATATATTAGTTTTTTCAACTTATTTATAACAAAAAAAATAATGTTTCAATTATTAATGTAGAAAAAAACATAAAAAACAAAATTCGACAAATTTCACACTGTCAAGTAATTGTTTGCAAAATGCAAACAATTATTTTAAATTTAACTAAAACTAGGAAACTAAACTATGTTCTCCTGTTGCAGTGCTTTATTGGGCTTCCTCCTAACTTAAGCTGGTCCATCATGGTGTTATATCATTATCTTCCTCTCGTCACAGAAGATAACATCGTCCCAGTACTCCGGTGGGTTGCCAATAGCGCAGTTCAGACGTCTCTCAATATTTAATGCCGATAGTAGTGACTTCTTTCTCGCTATCCAGAATGAATATATTTCCATGTTTAGCACTTTTCGGACAGTCTCATGGATAACGGATTTCTGGCGGTCAGTTTTCAGATCCGATACCAACTGCCAGAGGCTGATTTGGGTTAATCATTAATTTTCTATGGTCGCGCCTTTTTAATTTGGGGGATTTGCCTCCAGAGTACTTCAGTTCCACCCTATTCGCCTTCTTCTCTCAATTTATAAAATTATAAACGGTTCTTAATTTAATTGAAAACATTTCAGCCAATTCTTTAGCGGATTTCCCCTTGCAATGATATGGTGTAAAAGTAGAATTGACGTCTGTATACCGTTTGGTTGCAATATCTCAAAAAACCAAAAAGTTTTTCTCACAAGAACGGTCAATTTAACTTTGACCGAGGTACCTCTGAAATTTCTTATTTTTCTAAACCTTATAGTTGTCCGATCCGACCATTTTTTTAACTTGATTTGCTTGCATTATCAATCAATGGAACGATATGACTTTTATTCACGTAGCTCAAAATTTGAGTTCGATTTAGAATGAAGAAAAAGACAGACGGACATGGTCATATCGACTCAGCTATTGTTGCTGATCGAAAATATATATACTTTATGGGGTCGGAAATGATTATTTCTATGCGTTACAAACATCTGACCAATTTTATTATACCCTCTCCAAGGGTATAAAAAGTATATTCAAATAAGAATGTGGAATGAAATCTAAATGTGGACAAATCGAGACAAAATTGAAGTAGAATTAGTAATGACGGCAATACTGCATGAAGAGCATTAGCAAATGTCGTACAATTTTCATCCATTTTAAATTTTGATATTGATATACTAAAAGACATTTATATTTGTGTACTGAAACATTCAATTTATATATCTCTAGATATTCCTGGTATCCAATGTCCACAACGGTTCACAAAGTTATAGTGCATGTACATAGAATAATTTACAATTGCATACTTCTAGTTGGAGTTTAAGGAGAAAATTAATTAACAGGTATTTCGTAACAATAAAAAGAATATTAAGAGCAATATCACTTGTTTTTTTTTTTTAAATTTTAAATTTTTTAATTTTTTAATAAATATATATATATATATATATATATATATTTGCGCCAAGCCCACACCGCCGTATCCATACATCTGATTTAATAGGACAGAAATATCAATGACTGCATTACGAGCCAACGTGTATGGAGGTAGTAGGATGTTAGAAAAAAAATTCAAAATTCTTAAATAATGGTACAAACATGTGTACAACATTTCAAGTTTCTACCCCTTAATTTACAATTAATGCCAAAACATGGAGCTTTTTACCCATAGTGCTACGATAACTATGCTCAGAGGCGTAGATGTGTATATTAAGGAAAAACTCACCCAAAAACCAAGCAAATAAATGGAAAAGTGAGGACAGCACTCAAAATACTCACTCATATCTAACGAAGTGCAACGAAGATACCCCTGTTTTAAAAAAGAATTATATATTACAACCGATGCGTCTAATTTTGCAGTCGGTGCCGTATTATTTTAAGGAAGAAGCTTATTCCTTTCACATCCAGAACCATTTTTAAAGCTAAAGAAAATTATGCTGCTACCAAAAAAAAATGTTAGCCATAATTTGAACTTCTAAAACAATCTGAAATTAACTTTACGAGAAAAAGTATAACTTCAAACAACTGTACAAACCAGACTAAGACAACGCAGTGGCATATGCTCTTTCCCGAAAAATAAAAAAATCCGAATTAAATGCAGCAAGCATTCAAAATAGTGATAAGCATTCAAAATAGGCATAAGTTGTATAGAGGTCCCAATTATCACTTCAAAAAATTAAATGTTTTCATATAAATCAGACTTCTCAATAGACATGACATCCTACGGTGCTACAGAACTGATGATCATGCTGAAAAACTACTTCGATCAATCCGTGATTAACGGAATTCATACGATAGGAGATATAATAATACAATAAATCTACCCAACAAAAAAAATTAATCCATTGTCGAACAAAGCTAAACTTGCAATAAAATACGGTAGGCATCCTACAAACCTCGAATTACAAGAAACTCTATTCCCTGAATATCCCAAACACACATCCCACATAGATCTTTTGTTCAACAGAAGGAAAATTAATAAATAAATTATCGCTTAAGTAGAGTCATTCAATTCAAAGCAATTGAAGACATAAGCATATTATCGCCAAGACATCGTGACAAAAAAAAAGCATTCCCAGAAAATATATATCATAGATAAACACATATCAGACAATGATATTTACTCCCACATCCGAAACGCCATTTGAGGTGGTTCCAATTGACACACTGCCAAGGACTATAAGCGGTTATAAAGATATAGCCACAGCTATCTGTGACTTAACTAAAAACTTATGACTATTCCAGTAGCGTCCAAAAGTTGTTTTAGTCTGCGATCCCATGAGAAATATTTACTTCTGTAGCTTATCATCAAACTATAGCTCCTGTTACAGGAAATCAGAGTGAGTATATTAGAATGCATATTTCTTTCTATAAAACCGAATGGTATATTACGCATATTGCCATAATAGAATCCCCTCGACATTGCATGAGCATTGCCCCTTTGAGTAAATATTTGGGAAAATTCCTTATAGATTCATTACGTTCAATGAAAAAGACGCAGTCCAAAATATTGACGCTAAAGACAAAGTGATAAAATAAAGGCTACAAACATCACAATAAAAGCGATACTTAATAGAGCAAAATAAAATAATAAATAAAAATGTATACTATGGTAAAATTACTAATAACATAAAATGAACTATAGGAGATCTAGTATGAGCGGAAAATTGGTGGAAATAAAGGGCCATATAAGATAGTTAGCATAGATGATAATAAGAAGAATACAATTGGATATAGTAATAAAATGTCGAATTAAATTATGCAATCTAATCTTAACACATATGAACATTTTATATAAATGAAAGAATTGTTGAATTCCCTGGATTACGAACATTATCCCCCAAAACCCATATTTATATGTACTCTGTGCCCATAGGGTAAAAGGATATTTTAAAGTCGCCAAATGTATGTAAAAGGCAGAAGGAAACATTTCCCTCCCCATAAACTACATATATTCTTGATCAGCATCAACAGCCGAGATCCCAGAGACTATAAGTGTTAGAGCTACCAAACTGCGTGTCAACGTCCATCTAGTGTTTACACAGATCAAGTTTTCAAATTTTTGCCAAGCCCACTTCCGCCCCCGCAAAATTGTAAAAATGATAGCTATAATATAATTCTTTGTGGTACACTCAATTATATACCCAGAATGTACCATTTGATTGAAATCACTCAATAAATATCGGAGATATACATATATATACTTTTACTGAAACGCTATGGGCATCAGCGGCTGAAATGTGTGAGCGAGATAGATAGATAGAGCGAATGATGCATTAGTTTCGTTCGCTGTTAGGAGTAAGCAAAAAGCAAGCGTTTGCTGTTGCGCCTTGCTAGGAGAATTTTATAAAAAAAATTATATTCAATTAATGAGGAGTTCGAAGGAAGTTCAATAACAGATGTTATCATGACGCTAAAATTGCAATGCAAAATCCCACGAACAATAATAATGCCATATTTTTAGCAACAATCTCGGACATAATAAGATAAAACTTCAAGAAAGTAGTCTCCAATTTTATATTTTAAACAATTGTTATCTATTTTCAAAACCCTTTAGCAAAACCAAACTGTTATTTCATGACCCTGAAAGCTGATAAGACACAGTTCCTTCAAAAGCGCACATAAAGAGATTAGTCAAGGCATCAATTGACTTTTGAACTTGGGACAGGACAGCGCCATCCTGTAGACGCTAGAGAGCATGCTGGTAAGTCCCTAATTATACATTTCGACATATACATATAAGTAGTTGCCTAATTAACCCCGTTTAGATAAAACTTACATACTTTCCTGTACCCTGCAATTGCAGGATAACTCTACACTGGAAACATATAGCAACGGTGAATGAATAACAAAAACGTAAAAAAACAGCTATTTTAACGCGAACCCAAACTCTTCCAATTTGATTTTTAATATGCTCACATCGCGAACAATTTTTAGTCTTATCTTGGAAACTGATATTACTCCACATGTAAAGGTAAATTAATTAAAAAAATATTAAAGAAGCCACTTCAGCCGTTCTCAAGTTTGTATACCCTTGCAGATTAATTGATTACTTTCTCCGTCATATCGGATTCAAGGTATTTTAAATATTCGAAATATAAAATCTAAAAAATATTGAAGCAAAAAAAAAAGTAAGAAAAAATTCGAGTTCGCCACGGCCGGGATTGAACCCCTGCTCATGTCATTTCTAGAATTGATCTCTACCTACTACACTACCAAATTTAAAATTCGCGGTATCGCTATTTCGGTATACATTGCAAGCGTCCAGCTTCTCGCTCTCTAAACTCTCGGATATAAACGTATTTAATTGGCTGCATATACATACATACAGATGCTGTATGGGGATTGATTCAATGATTTTAATGATTTATGTCGGTGCTTATTATCCGATCTGATAAAAACTTACTGGTTACTGGTGATCTTTTCTATTTTTCTATATCTTATAGTTGTCCGATCCGACCAATCTTTAAGCTTGATTTGCTTGCGTCATCAATGAACAGAATGATATGACTTTTATTCACGTAGCTCAAAATTTAAGACTCCTTGCGAAGAAACAGGCAGACGGACAGATGGACATAATCATATCGACCCGGCTATTGATGCTGATCAAGAATATTTAAACTTCATGGGGTCAAAAACGATTATTTCTGACCAATTTTATTATACCCTCTGCAAGGGTATAAAAAAAGATTTCAAGCACGTGTTGGCATATATGTATAGTATGCCAAAGAATTGTTTGCAATATGATGTAGTATGTTATATGCCAAACAAGCATATGCCCACCGTATTGTAGTGTATACAATATGTAAAGTGGTCATATGCCCAAATTGAATAATAGAGTATCAAGCGCATAAACATAGAGACACTTTGTCGCTTTGTTTACATAACATAACCGCCGTCAAGTGCCGCAATATGATCAGCCACTTATATGTGGACTGGCCCGCAGCATGAGAACTGCAGCGTAAGCATTATGACGTTCTGACCATCCGGTACCAAGCGCATGTATATGCCTTCTGCACATATATACATATTTAACAATATATACAAATACATATGGCATGCTATATACTCCTGTTCTGCCGCTGCTTTGAGCGACAGAACTCAAACTTACTTATATACTAAAAACTCTTAGGCTAAGCAACAGAAGTTTTTATTAAATAAATTCAGTTCGGTAAATACCGACACCAAGCAAAGATCAAATCAACTTTATTATTTCAATCTCAAAATCCCCTGAACTTTACATGGCGACCGTGACGTTGGTCACTAAGGAACAGTGACCAGGACGTGGAAAATAAACCTGGAGAAGACAATTGAGAAAAATACGCTGAAAAGAAAATGAACCCATGTATGGGTCAATGGAGAAATTACTTTAAAATTACCAAACAATAAAAAAAAAAAAAAAAAAAAAAACAACCAGCAAAACCATCATACCGTCGTAACCACAGCATTAAAATATACACCTTGGAAAAAATCAGAGTGAGTAGAGGTAAATGAGTTTGGTACAAAAGAAAAAAACCGGCAGAAGCGGTTTGAAAGTACGCTTACGAAAGAGAAAAGCGGAAATATTAAAACTATTGTTTGCCACCAACCCGCCATTACGTTGGGAGGCAACAATAGCATTGCAAAGAGAGCTTGACCAAATTGATCAAGCTCAAAGAATAAGAAACCCAAACTCAACCTCTGCTACGAATACTGATACAAAACATATACAAACAATCGACGCAACTAATAAAAAAATCAGAGAATGGCCAAGCCCCGACTAAACAACTGGAGAAACCAAAGAAGAGGTGCCCGGATGACTGCGAGGGACCATTAGGAAGCCCCTTCTGTGAATACACATGCAAGCATTGCATGCCAGCCTGTGCAGCAACCAGCACCGGCACCCCACCAGCAGCCTGTGCAGCAACCAGCACCGGCGCCCCACCAGCAGCCTGTGCAGCAACCAGCACCGGTGCCCCACCAGCAGCCTATGCAGCCACTAGCACCGGCGCCAGTCCCAAGTTGAAGACTTAAAGGGCCGACAGCGCTACAAAGAGCGCCCAACAAATCAAATTTTTAATATTTTTTTAATAATGTTAAATGTCCTGCGTGGCATACAAATTTATGTTTCAAAATGCTTTGTAAAAACCCTTTGTAAGCGGAAGCGATAACTGCATCGCCCGTTAGAGTATGGCCCGTGAAGCCATACGACCCATTAGGTAGGGACATGTAAAAGGAAGATTTTAAAAAAAAAAATAAATTGTTAAAAGAAAAACTTTCTTCAAATCTTCTCAATTCAACATAAAATAAAGCGGACAAATTCCCTTTATTTTGTGCAACATATAAAATTCTCGAAAATTTTTTTTTTTTGTTTAAAAAAAAAAATAATAATTGAATGTTTGAAAATAGTATTAGCAAATTTGATGAAATACTTTATGAACCCACAATGGGGTTAATAGATTCAAAAACAGTGGACTCCACTGCCAATGTAATAAATAAAATAGAATCATCAAATGTTGATACAAAACTAACAAATATACTTTTATTTATAATTGTATCAATAATGAGCGCATACGTACTATATAAAGCATACAAATTACACAACAAATGTGTAAGAAAAAGAGCCTTAAGCCATGCTAATGATCTTGATAAGATCTAAGTATAATATGCGGCAATTATGATAAAAGTATATTTAAAATTTACTCCCAATTAACTAACTTTTTAAATGAAAAACAAATAAACGATTTTTGAAAATAAAAATTATATATTAACTGATAAAATCATGAGTACGCTAGACAACTATTTTTTTAAAGTTGAATGATAGGCATCCGAGTATAGTCAGCGATTTAATTGAGGTTTCCAATATTAAACAAAGTAATTCGCCACAGAGCTCCATCAGTTTAGCTCAGATTAAGGTAGCATACCGAGAATTAACAGGAGAAAATTTCCCAGTCAATGGAGGTACTAGGGTACAAATGAGTTTCATCCTCACAGTACCCTATATATGCTGTTTCTCTAATAGAAATAAGCTGCTATGTTTTTATCTATTAGATGAGACACAACAACAATAGGTTGACTCCAAGTGACAGAAACGCACCTTTTAAAATCTTACATACATACATCGTACAGATAAAGATAGCAAAAATAAAAAACAGACAGTAACATAGAAACACTGCAGTTAAAAGTACAAGTTCAAACTCAATCATGGCGCAAACAGTTGTAGAATTTTTTAATTTAGCCTCATCTCTGTTATCAGAATTTGATGGAAAGGCTGAGAACCTACAAAACTTCCTAGACGCGTTACACCTAATAGACTCTCTAAAAGGCGCACATGAATCAACCGCAATAAGTTTAATAAAAATAAAATTAAAAGGTTATGCTCGAAACCTAATCAGCAATGAGCAGACAATTGCTGAAGTAATTGCACGATTGAAGAAGTCCATAAAAGGAGAATCAGTAGAAGTTATTTCTACCAAACTCCTTAATTTACAACAGAAAAATAAAACAGCCAATAAATACACCCAGGAGGTGGAAAATCTTGCTAAGTCTCTTGAAGGAGCCTATATAAATGATGGCTTATCACCAGATTTGGCATCCAAATACAGCACATCGCAGGCTGTATATGCAATGACACGAAACTGCGCTATCAATAAGGTAAAACTTATTATGCAGGCAGGCACATTCAGCAATATGAATGATGCCATTACCAAATTTGTCACCAGTTGCACAGAGGCAACTGGGCAGGCTAACTCTGACCTACATTTTACATCAGGCAAATACAGCAATGGGGTCCGAGGTAAATACCGAGGAAAAGGTTATTTAATCAAAAAATTTTAATCTCAATATTCCTGTAAAACTAACATAAATAAAATTAACATTTCACTTTTCAAAATTAATTCCGATCACTTTGTTACAATTTCTAAAAAAATTTAAATCCCAAGGCACTACTCTGATAAATTTCAAAATCAATCAATACACAATCTCACAAGAATTCAATATAGTAGATACAAAATTAGCAATACTTTGAAGTGAAATTATAGACATTGATTTAAAATGAAAAAAAAAAAAAAAAAAACCCCCATAAAAAATTAATTAAATACAACGAAACAATTTTGTGGCAGATGCCCTATCACGGATATCAATATCCGAAATATCCAAACAGACATACAAAATAAAGTCCTGAAAGTCACTACCAGGCAACAGTATAGACAGTAAAATCTGCGCAGGAAATGTAAAAGTAGATTTGCCTATGCAAACACTTTATCAACGCTTCTAAGCCCAACTTATAAAATCATTTATGATGACTTATTAAGTAAAGTAGTGGCCTTGCATATAATAAACAATACATGTTCTTAGGAACATGGAAATAAAGTTATAGCAAGAATTGATGTTAGCGATTTGTACACCAATGGGAAACTTGACTTAGGTCAGTTCTTCCAAAGGCTTGAAATACAAGCCGGTATACTTGAAATCAGCCAACTCAAGTGGCACCGTGCAAAAAGATCTTTGAATTAATTTCAATTGAATCTTTTAATAATAATATGGGCAATAAAATTATGAATATATATATTAAGAGTAGCGCTACTCAGGCCGGTGACCCTAATACAAAATGTAAAAGATCAAGAAGCGATACTGTCTAAATTATATAGCAATGAAATACAAAGAGGTCATAATGGCCTTGTAGCAATACCAACTATGACAAAAGTGCAACAACAGTTGCCAAAACTATATTCGAGAACTTTATTCTGAAGTACGGTCCAATGAAGACGTTCATTACGGACATGGAAACAGAATATAAAAATCCATAACTAACGACTCGTGCAAATAGCTAAAAGATAGACAACATACCGTCTACTGCACACCACCACCGGACATTATACTGACGATTACGTTAAGGAAGTAAAGTTTAGTCTAGAAGTAGCTTATAATACCAATATTATGACAATAATGCATTAAGCATAAGCATAGATATAGGAGATCCCGTACCATTAAGAAATGAAGTAGGATACAAGTTAGATCCCACATATATAGGACCATTTAAGTTCATAGGAATAGACAATAGAGATAATATTACAATTAGGAATAAAGTCTTGTTAAGAAACGAGACGGGTCATAAGCTAGAACCTAAGTATTTAGGCCCATACATAATAGAAGACATAAAAGATAGGGATAATATTCTAATTAAAGATTCCAAGAATAAAAAACAATTAGTGCATAAAGATAGGTTAAAGGTTTCTACCAGTTAATATATATATATATATAAAAAAAAAAAAAAAAAAAAAAAAAAAAAAAAAAAAAAAAAAAAAATAATTTTTTTCACATATAAAAAATAAATTTTTCAAAAGAGAAAAGTAATTAATATTTTCAACATTTAATGATACTATATATATAAAAAAAAATTTTTTTGTTATAATATACCAAATAATCAAACATTCAAATAAATAAATAATTAACACAAAAAAAAAAAAAAAAAAACCATACATCCATAAATATTTACATATATATATAAAAAAAAAATTAAATAAGAAAATAACTCCACATAGTTACGTTAACTACACATATATATATTTGAACACTAACATATAACATAAGAAACAAAATAATAACTACATAACATATTATTACGTTATTTCTCTAAAAGGGGAGGTGTAGTATGTTATATGCCAAACAAGCATATGCCCACCGTATTGTAGTGTATACAATATGTAAAGTGGTCATATGCCCAAATTGAATAATAGAGTATCAAGCGCATAAACATAGAGACACTTTGTCGCTTTGTTTACATAACATAACCGCCGTCAAGTGCCGCAATATGATCAGCCACTTATATGTGGACTGGCCCGCAGCATGAGAACTGCAGCGTAAGCATTATGACGTTCTGACCATCCGGTACCAAGCGCATGTATATGCCTTCTGCACATATATACATATTTAACAATATATACAAATACATATGGCATGCTATATACTCCTGTTCTGCCGCTGCTTTGAGCGACAGAACTCAAACTTACTTATATACTAAAAACTCTTAGGCTAAGCAACAGAAGTTTTTATTAAATAAATTCAGTTCGGTAAATACCGACACCAAGCAAAGATCAAATCAACTTTATTATTTCAATCTCAAAATCCCCTGAACTTTACAATGATAATCGAAGTAAAAATTAATTTTTCAACGTCTTTTTTAGTATCATATTTTAGTTTTTTCAAAATTTTTTCCATATTTATATTAATTAAAGTACATATTCTTAACTTATTTATAACAGAAAAATTTTTTTCAATTATTAATGTAGAAAAAAACATAATAAACAAAATTCTACAAATTTCAAACTGTCAAGTAATTATTTGCAAAATGCAAACAATTGTTTTAAATTTAACTAAAACTAGGAAACTAAAACGAATTAAGACTTAATATGTTTACCCACGTAGTTCTTTAAAAATGCCCATAAATTTTCAATGGGGTTTAAGTCAGGACTCTGCGCTGGGGTGTCAATCACTTTGCTGCAATTATACAGTAACCAGGTCCTGCACAGGAGCGATTTGTGATTCGGGTCATTGTCTTGATGCAATTTGTAATTGAATTTATTGCACTTCTTGATATTTTTTTTTTTAAAATATCTAAGTATAACTCCTTGTTCAGATTTACATAAAAAATTCGGACCACACCAACACCCTTAGACGAAATACAACCCCACACCATTACGTACAATTTCCCAAACTTCACTGTACGCACTATGTTCTCCTATTGCAGTGCTTTATTGGGCTTCCTCCTAACTTAAGCTGGATGTCGAAGGCCAAGACAAGTTGAATTTCCTAGTGTACAAATAAGTTCTCTTCAATCCAGCGATGAGGCGATACTTCGCACCAGCGGGCAGATTGAAGGGCTTTTGATTATTTGAGCAGATTTGTCACTTCCTACGAAGATTGTGATGGAACTTTGACTTTGACTTTATGATTTAATGATATTTCAATAAAAACAATAATATTTGCGTTAAGGCAACTTTCAAGCTACCGCTGTTGACCAGATCGGCCGGATCAATAATGTGAAAAGTGTAATTATTAAAGTACAACTAGTAAATGTTAACTTAAAAAGACACAGGAGCGCGACATAGCTATAATCATATTTTGGACTGAGTTAGAGAAAATTGTGAACGAAATATAACAACCTGGATCTGCTCTTCTCGCAGAAGTTCTATCCCTAATTAGTTTGGTTGGAGCTCGTCCTTTGTCTATATGTCTGGGAAATACAATGAGTAAATACGCCAACAGTTAAGTCCGTCTCCGGGTTGAATCTGTTGGAGCGTATCTGGCCTTCATATATCATAGTGAGCGATGACAACGATAACCTTAATCGAGTCAGTCTCCGGGTAAACGCCTAATTAATTTGGTTGAGGGTGCTTGGCTTGCGGATAGAGGTATCTTTGATCAAGTCAATGTCCGGGTGAATTCCTAGGTAATTTGGTTTAGATTTTCTGTCTAGTAAAGTTTAAAAACTGTTTTTGTGATGGATAATCTACCCTCTCCCATTCCGATCCCGCTATTATCATAGCTCTCCTATCGTGTCGTGCCAAAATGAGCTGTCTAGGCATACTGAATGGTCAAGCTTCCTAAATTTAATTTCCGGATCTCGGTATTTGTTTATAAATATGCCTTTAATAGAAAGGCCCTAGGTTGTCTAAGAATCATACTGCAGCCCAGAAACTTTCTTAATAAAGTTTAGTCTTGTAAACTAACAATTTATTGTCCTAACAATAAAGCAATTACCATCAAAAGGAAAAATGATGTGATTTAACAAATCATTGATGATATTAATGTCTCTTGCTCCAATAAATTAAAACTGTTTAATGCAAGAAACTTACCTGAATTCAAAAAAAATAAATAAAATGTGACGAAATAATCTATTGTAGTATGTTATATGCCAAACAAGCATATGCCCACCGTATTGTAGTGTATACAATATGTAAAGTGGTCATATGTCCAAATTTAATAATAGAGTATCAAGCGCATAAACATAGAGACACATTGTCGCTTTGTTTACATAATATAACCGCCGTCAAGTGCCGCAATATGATCAGCCACTTATATGTGGACTGGCCCGCAGCGTGAGAACTGCAGCGTAAGCACTATGACGTTTTGACCATTCGGTACTAAGCGCATGTATATGCCTTCTGCACATATATACATATTTAACAATACATACAAATACATATGGCATGCTATATACTCCCGTTCTGCCGCTGCTTTGTGCGACAGAACTCAAACTTACTTATATACTAAAAACTCTTAGGCTAAGCAACAGAACATTTTATAAAATAAATTGAATTCGGTTTATACCGTCAAGAAACAATCATTGTTTTATTATTTGATTGTAAACTTCAACTTTACATGGCAACGGAAACCTTTTAATCTTTACACTATTAATGAAGTAAGCAAGTCGTCCCTGCCGACTTGGAGTATACCCTGTACCAATAAGAGATATTTTATAAACTCAAACTCCTTCGAAAATCCTATTAATTGAATATAAATTATTCTATAAAATTCTCCTAGCAAGCCGAATCACCAAATTCATGCTTTCTCGCTCTTTCCTAACAGTGAACGAAACTAATGCGTCATTCGGTACAAAACAACATACGCATGCTATCTCGCTCACACATTTCACCTGCTGCTGCCCATAGAATTTCAGTACAAAATATATATACGTATTATCTCCGATATTTATTGACCGATTTCGGTCAAATTTGGTCAGACGGTACATATTGGCTATATAATTGAGTCTAAAATAATAAATACTGTAGCTTTAATAGAACTCTAGTTATAGTTTTTTCTAATTTGCGGGGGCGGAAGTGGGCGTGGCAAAAATTTGAAACAAACTTGATCTGCCTGCACAATAGACGGATCTCCAAAAAAAATTTGGTTGCTCTATCTTTTATAGTCTCCAAGATCTCGATGTTCATACAGACAGATTAAATCGTCTCATGCCTTTTTTGCGTTGCAAGGGAAATCGATAATGTAAAATATAACGCGCTCGATACTGGAAGTAAAAATAACTTAGTTTCAGAAGAAACATTCACTTTTCGATCAAAAAGACGAAGGAAATCATTGATAAGGACTATTTTATACCAGACTTAGAAGAAAAACTAGAAAGATGGACTAACTTCGGCCGTGCCGAAGTTCGTATACCCTTGCAGATTTTCTCTATATAATTCACCAGAAGCATTATTGTAAATTAAACATACCAAATTTACAAATTCAAAATTTTGAGCTTGACGAAAAAAATTTTTCAAACAAAATTTTTTTTTGTACCGATTGTTCCTATAGCAGCTATATGATATAGCCAACCGTTTCTGATCAGACTTGGTTGAAGTATCAAGAAGCATATTAAACTCATAAATGTCAAATTTCGTGGCATTCGGTTGAAAAACAACAGAGTTATTGAGGATAAGCCTTATTCATGACCGATCGGTCCTATGGGAGCTATATGATATAGTCGTCCGATTCAGATCAAACTTGGTTGAAGTGTCAAGAAGCATATTAAACTCATAAATATCAAATTTCGTGGCATTCGGTTAAAAAACAACGGAGTTATTGAGGATAAAGCTTATTTATGACCGATCGTTCCTATGGGAGCTATATGATATAGTCGTCCGATCGGGATGATTCCGAGATATACAATGCCTGCAGCAAAAAGGAGCCTATGCTGAAAATTGCAGCTCTGTAGCTCTTATGGTCTCGGAGGAGAAGCTGTTGATCCAGACAGACGGACAGACGGACATGGTCATATCGACTCGGCTATTCATGCTGATCAAGAATATATATACTTTATATAGACGGAGATGCTTCCTTCTGTGCGTTGCAAACTTCTGACCAAAATTAATATACCCTCTGCAAGGGTATAGTAAAGAAATACCTCATGGAAATAAGTATATGTGCGCAACATTTTTTATCTCTATCTCTATTAAAACCAACCAAACAATTATTTTTGTTACGCACAATTTTTATATTTGGGCCTGCTGCAAGAATGTTCTTGCAAAATTCTTCTTTCGTCACCATTCGCGGTACCGTTATCACCGTTTTGTATGGCATCATACCTCTTTTCATAGGAAAGAAGGATATGTGCAATATGACATTAGTCGGTATTTGGCAGCGATTGTGGTCACATAAATAAGTTTGCCAGGGCATTTTATTCTTATTTTTTATACCCTTGCAGAGGGTATAATAAAATTGGTCAGATGTTTGTAACGCATAGATCTTGATCAGCATCGAAAGCCGAGTCGATATGACCATGTCCGTCTGTCCGCCTGTCTGTTTCTACATACTTAATCGATCTTAAATTTTGAGCTACGTGAATAAAAGTCATATCATTCTGTCCGTTGATGTTGCAAGCAAATCAAGTTTAAAGATTGGTAGGATCGGACAACTATAAGTTATAGAAAAATAGGAAAGATCAGAGGTACCTCGGTCAAAATGTGAGTTGTTCAAAACAGTTCTTGTGAGAAAAACTTTTTTGTTTTTTAAGATATCTCAACCATCACATAGATGACAATTCTACTTTTACACCTTACCAACAAGTTTGATTCAGATCGGATAATAAACACCGACATAAATCAATAAAATCAATAATCAACCCCCATCAGAAAAAGTATGTCTTTGTGAGAAAAACTTTTTTGTTTTTTAACATATCTCAACCAAATTTGGTGAACAGATGAGAATTATACTTTTACATCATACCAGTAAGTTTGAATCAGATCGGATAATAAACACCGACATAAATCAATAAAATCAATGAATCAACCCCCATCAGCATCAGTATGTATGCATATGCAGCCAATTAAATACGTTTATATTTGCTTTTATATATGCGTACACAAACAACATACATGGAAACATACAAACATACATACATACATATATGCGAACACGTGCTTGAAAAAGCTGAGTGCGAAACAGAAAGAGACAAAAAACTATTTGTATTGCGCTGTTGTTTTCTAGAATTCGTCAGAAACTTTAGAGAGCGAGAAGCTGGACGCTTGCAATGTATACCGAAATAGCGAGGCAGTGAAATATAAGTTTGGTAGCGCAATAGGTAGAGACGATTCTGGAATTGACGTAGGCGGAGGTTCAAATCAAGCCGTTGGCAAACTCGAATTTTTTCTTACTGTTTCTTTTTTTGGTTCAAATTTTTTTTAAATTTTATTTTTCCAATTTTTAAAATATCTTGAATCCGATATGACGGAGAAAGTAATCAATTAATCTGCAAGGGTATACAAACTTTGGCACGGCCGAATTGAGCTTCTTTGATATTTTATAATTAAAAACGCAAGTAAACAAAAAACACGTGGGGAACTAGACATTACCATATTATTGTTAAATTGAACTGTACCATGCCACATGGGACACATTTAAGTGCTGAGGATCGTGGCTTGATTCTAGGCATGAAAGAAAGTAGGAAAACAATTGCAGAAATTGCGAGTGAATCGGCATAAGAACACCATGGCAAACTTTTGCATAAATTTTACCAATTATGGTAAAATCAAGGGTACCGGGCGACCGACGAACATCCAAGAACGCTGTAAACGGGAAATTTGACGTCTTGTTGCCAAAAAGGAGGTGTCCTGCAGCAAAATTTGCAATCATCTGAATCTCAACGTGTCCAGGAGACGGGTCAACGAAATAATTTCTAAAAACAAAAACATTTCAAATGCTTTGCCAAAGCCTGTACCGAAGCTACTACAAAGCCACCTTTAGGCCCGTTTGGCGTTTGCAGAAAAATACAAATTTAGGACTTACGAATTCGGAAATGTAATTTTTTCAGGCGAGAAAAAATTTAATTTAGACTGTCCAGATGGATGCTACAAAAATTGGCGAGATAATCGACTGCCAAGACAAACGCGTCTCAAACGCAACTTCGGAGGAGGGTCGTTAATGGTATGGGCTACCTTTGGATATGCCGGGAAGTCCCGAATGTGCTTTATTCCGACAAAAACATATATATTTAACTTCTTGATATAAAGCTCATTGATTTTTCGGAAAATTTTTATCCTGACGACATGATTTTTCAACAGGAAAAATTAGCAAATCCACTCTGGAGAAATTAGAAGACTCAATGCACAGTCGCCTAAACAAGGTTATTTAAATAAAAGGCCATCATATTAATTGCTAAACAAAAATATATTAGTTGATATCGCCAAAAATGAAATATGCACATATAATTTTTTCCTATAAAGATTTATTTTCTTTCGATATTTTTATGAGAAAATGAATTTTTGTTATTGTTTTTTGTTTCTTTTAATTAGATTTATAAGCTACAAAAAATATATATTTTTTTTTTCCAAAAATTGTCGTGCACATATATGTACTTATTTCCATGCGGTATGTATTATCATTATTCCAGGTGCCGAATTGGAGGTCGAGAGGTTAAATTCAACTATCATTGTTACAACGCTGTCAGCAAATTATTAATTATATGTTCTGCAAAAGCAAAAAAAAAATGCCTTTTGCACTTCTTCCGGCAGCAATATGCGTTTAAAATCCGATATCAAGTTATAAGAAATGATAAAACCTGAGATGATTAAGCTATTTCAAAACGAACCAAATGAATACATCGAATTCAAGCAAATTCAAATTCCAGGGGAAAATAAAAAGAGATACAATGTACGACGAAAGACAGCAAGCAAATACAGAATGGAAGAGCTGGTGGCGATCAACAGAACCGTATCATCAAGATAAAGCACAACAAAGATGACATCTCCCAAGGCAGAGTTTAGGATAGCCGAGTTGTCGGAATGCTGTGGCATCTCATTTAACACAACCCTCCCGAGAACAGTTACTAAGCATGTGGCAAGCAGACGACGAAGGAACATGTGATGCGATGGAAATTCTCAGTTAATTTTTTTATAACCTATAATCACTAAAAAAATATATATCAAAATTATACCGTGTTTATATTCCAACATATTTTATCAAAAATGCTTGTAACCGAAATTATCAGGAATTGTACAAGACGTAATAAGTGACTGCGATATTTGCAATTTAAGTAAATCGAAACAAAAAAATCGAAACTATCTCATAAAATTACCCGAATTGCTCATGTTTTATAGAAAAGTATGTCATTGATTTTGTTTGAAATGAATATAGTAGAATTACAATATCTTAGTATAAACATTCCATTTATTAAAAACTTATTTCAAAAGGGAGAAAAAATGAAAAGTCAAGGAAACGACGGAAGGATTCTTATTTTATTTTTTTTTTTATTATTTTTATGTATATGTCGTTATCATCTCAGTAAATAGTATAACTGTCGAACAGCCAATTTTGGAACAGGTAACTAGTTTATTGGTGCGACTGCACAGTTTAATTAATAATGGACGAGTAGGAAACATTCGTATGCCAAGCCCGAGGCCGAGGAAGAACTGGTCAAATTAATAAACTGTGTTACCCAAAACAGAACCATTTTAAAACATACATATGTATACTCGATAAGCAAAAAACATTCATGTTAACTTATAGCAGATTCGTTTATTATTACGTAAAAATGAAAGTCACAAAAATCGCAGACTTTTTTTTATCGAATGCAGAAATAAACCAATATCAGTCCTCAATGAGCACAAAATTAAGTGGAAGTGTTTCCCACAACGGGATATTTTTCTCATCGGATGCACTAATTGACTACTCCTTCCGCAGAATCCGTTGCTTTGGTGACTTCCCTGAGGTACTACCGAATTCACATGGATGAGCATAAAATGAGAAGATTCAAAAAAACTTTCTGTGTTATGTTAGATATTTCAAAAATAACGAAGTAGTATAGTCGAAAAGCCAATTTCCTTAAGGTTAAAAAGGTTAACAGAATGAAAAACCTTTCTGAAAAAGGAATATACAACATTAAAATCGCTAAGCAGAAATGAAAATTCTAAAATGTCTGTGGGTTGGCAAAATTATATATGTTCAACTAAGAAAGTATTATTTTCGCAAAAGCTTTGGAAATAAGTATTAACAAATAAGAACAGATATTTTTAAATAAAAATGATTTATTGTTGTTTGAAATATATAATGATCAATACACCTATGCATTCATTTGAATCATGAGTCATAGCCGTTTTTCCATTCCTCTTGAGACACCACCAATTCATCGATTTTAAACAGTTCAACTGCTATTTCGGCGTTCCTAAATCGTTGACCACGCATTTTTTGATGAGAGGAAATAAAAGAATTCATTAGGTGCCATGTCAAAACTGTAGGAGCGAATGAGTCATCAATTCGCTGTTCTGATTGCTTAAAAATTTACCTGTTTAACCAGATGTGTGACAGCTAGCATTGTCATGATGGGGAATGATTTGTCTTTGGCAGTTGGCTTTGCGAATTTCTCCAAAGACCTCCGGGAAACAAATGTTACGATGATCTAGCGGAACAGTGGCCACATGACCCATTCTCCCGAAAGAACTATGCTTCGAAGCACTTAGAGCTTGATAAATTTGCTTAGAGCTGGCCAATTTTTGGACCTCTATTAAATTCTGCAAACTGGCAATAAACTTTCAGTTTAGATGGTACTTTTACGCCAAAAGAAATCATCGACACATTCTTGTTGGGATTAATTAAGGTTCACTTCGACCATGCCGAAGTATACCATTGCAATTCCTGACAATTATGTTTCTTTTTAAATTTAAAGAAGTTTAAAGTTTAAAAAAACACGAGTCACAATTTATCCTTCCACACTAGAGATTCGATCCCCCACCAACTTCGTTTGTAAGGCGAATCTCTATTAATTGATTTACGTTGGTTTTTATTACCCGGATGAATAATGTATATATTTAATGGGGTTAGAACTGCATAATTCCGTGCGTTGTAATTTTTTGAGCAAATTTAATATACCCTCTTCAAGGGTATATTATATATACACGAAGCGCTAGCGGATTTCTTGTGGTAAGCCGAAATTACACTTTTTGTGATATTTTTCAATAAACAATAAAACTTAAGGATTAACAATTATGTTGCTATCAAAACAGCACTTGCTTAACTACTAAACCCAAACTGATGTTCCGGTATGATATCCAGTTCGTCCAGCACTACTTTTATTCTTATTAAAAGTATTCGCTCAAATACTTTAGAGAACGTCACTAGCAAACTAATGGGACGATATGATAAACTGCAGCCTTCTGGTTTGTTAGGTTCGACAATAATGATTACTTCTGCACATTTCCATTGGGAGGTATTCCAATCTTAGCATAGCATTGTATATGTTCGTCAGCAGTCGGCTGCATTTTGGTGGGAGATATCTAATTGTATTAGCACATATTTGATCATATACTGGCGATTTCTTCTTGATTATTTTCTTTATCTCCCCTTCTACTTGTGCAAGAGTCGTGTGACGTATTACATGCTCATCTCGCATGCAGCTTCTAAAAATTGGTGAACCTTAGACACTGTGTCAGGATCATTTTCCACGTTTACCTTAAAAAAAGAGCTTAAAAATTCTGCAAACGCCTCAGCTTTCCCATCATTGAATCTTCTGTGTTGTCCCCTACTGTTAAAAATTGGGGCAGATCTTCTGGAAGATCTCTTAAGATACCTAGTTGCTTTCCAAAGGCTGTAATCCAAATAACTTGTATACGGATCCAGATTTCTAATATGTATATTCTGTTGTAGCTTCATTTTTTATTTCCCATAATCTATTTATTAAGTCCTTAACAGCCTTGTTGAATTTTTTCAGTTGGGCTTCTCGTTGTTTGCCATATTTTACGCAGTTTGGGCGGCCGGGATGCCACTTTGGCCGGGCACACATCCGGGCTGGATGACCTCCGGGTAGATATCTGCTCCAAGCACCATTTCCGTCGGATGGTAATAGATGGGGTCCACTAAGACCAGCGTGGCGAACTTCCCCTGGACTGCAGCGGGGACCTCCCGGCTGGGAGTGCGAATGCGGATTTCTTTTTCCACCTTTAGCACGACCTCCTTCTGGAACCCGGAGTCTGTCCGGGAGCGGATGATGGCGTAGCATCCCCAATTCTTACCCACCGGGGCTACCGCCAATCCGAGATCCGCGGTGAAGGACGAACTGATCCGGCTATCGGGTACGCAGGCGTCCATCCTTGTCGACCTTGACCACCGCTATTGTCATGACGTGAAATGTCCTAAAGTGCAGCAGAGACGATAGTGTGGGCGCTCGGGATGAGCTCCCCGCGGTCTCGCCATCTGACGTGCCACGAGCCGGCGTCCGGTACGGTCGGCTTGGTGCTCGGGAGGCCCTACTGACTCCGGACTCGACCGTGTGAAGTAAAGTGTGGTGGGCTCCTCCACAGCGGCGACATCCCGCCGAGCTCTAACAGGACCCTGCCGAATGTTCGTGGGCCAGACAGTTTGCGCAGTATTTGTGTACCAGCACTACCCGCAGCCGTTTTTGCGCACGCAGGTTCAGGAACCGTCGACAGATTACTTGGCGGGAAGGAGGTGCCATAGTGATCTTGTGGAATTCTATAAGAAAAGCTGAAACGGGAAGAAACGATTTAAATCCTATGTGCCTGGCAACACGTGACATGGAACAACGGTGACGTGGAGAAACAGGACGGAAACGGAAATGACAGTCGTGAGTGTGTCAGATTTGTGGAGGAGTAGCGTCACTGTCGCTGGCTAAGCGAATCAGCTTCGCGTCCGGCCTTTTAATGATACCACGTGAAGTTCGTACGTCGGCGACACGTACTAAACCGTCAGCCCCGGTGTGGACAAGCCCAACTCGCCCCAACCGCCAGTCATTTGGAGGAAGATTGTCCTCACAGACGACCACAAGGTCATCGGGTTGCAGGCTACGGGAAGGGAGCTTCCACTTGTTCCTCTTGTGCAGCTCCTTTAAATATTTGTTCTTCCAGCGTCGGCAGAAGTGGTGATGAAGCGCTTTCAGGCGTTGACAGCGATTCACCAACGACATTGGTTTCTCATGGATTTCTGGCTCGGCGATGGCCACCAGGGGGCCTCCCACTATGAAAAGTCCAGGATACAAGGACACAAGATCGGCCAGATCTTCGCTCATAGGCGAAATGGGACGCGAATTCAAAACACTCGATCCTACACAAAAGGGTAGAAAGTTCCTCAAAGGTGTATCGGGTGTTGGCAGTGGATCGGTAGAACAGTTTCCCACAAACCTCCCATGTGAGGTGCGCTCGGTGAGATGAAATGCCAGGATTGGATCCGCTGACCAAAACGGTTGGTAATGCAACGCTTCGTCTCCTCCAAGAAGTCAATTCCCAGGGGCTTGGATGCCCCAACAAAAGGTTTGCCGTTGTCGGAATAGATCCGTTGCGGACATGACCTCCGCGACACAAATCGAGAAAACGCTGCCAGGAACTTCTCCGTGGTCACATCCGAAGTCGCTTCGAGATGGATGGCCTTCGTGCTGAAGCATACAAATACGCTAACGTAGCCCTTGGTTATGAGACACGCTCGTCCAGTATAATTTTTTATCTCGAAAGGGCCAGCGAAATCAATGTCAGTGTGCGTGAAAGGCCGGGCAAAGGTGACCCGTACAAGAGGGAAGCTCGCCCAAGAGCTGCATTCTTCCCCCTGGGGATCCAAAATTTTGGACGCAGCACTCGCACCATTAATTGATTACCGCCGTACAGGGTGATGCGGTGTACGAAATCGATGAGGAGACGAGTCAATCGAGCGTTCTACGGCAGGAGGATGGGATGGCGCTCGTCATAGTTGAGCGATTCGGAGGCCAGCAGGCACCCGCATGACCTAAGGGTACGAAGTTGGTCTAGAAATGGATTTAGATTCGCCAGTGAACTTGAGGAGGGAATCGGACGGCTTTCGGACAGACAGCGGATTTCTGCCGCAAACTCTCTACGCTGGGCCTGCTGGATCACGACTCTTTCAGCCGCGTGCAATTCTTCATTGGAGAGCTAGGAGGTTGTTGGACGAGACGGTTGTCGGCAACAGAATCGAAGGACATAGGCCGTCACCCGCAGGGCCCTGCAGAAGTCCGAGCACCGGTCGTTTAGATCGACTTCCACCTGAGTGGCGATGTGACACCGTGCCTGTCGTTCTATCTCCGTTTCCAATACAATACCCGGAGATGTCGGCCAACACTCGGGAGGGAGACGAAGCCAGTCTGGTCCATGCCACCAAAGCTGGCTAGCAGCTAAGTAGGCTGCCGATACTCCCCGGCTCGCTAGATCGGCTGGATTGTCCTCAGATCGCACATGAGCCCAGTCGCCGACCGCCGTGTTGTTGGAGATGGAGGACACTCGGTTGGCGACGAAAGTGGACCAACTGCATGGGGGCAGTTGGTGGAATCAGACCAGAAGAAAGCTTTGGCGCTACGGATTGGAAGTTCGGGGATCACTGCAGCACAGAGGTCCGCAAAAAGTACCGCCCCACTCAGTTCCAGACGAGGTAAAGACACCATCTTAACCGGGGCTACTCGGGTCTTAGCTGTGAGCAGATGAACACTTACGTGATCTCCATGCTTGACGTACACGCCTTCTGGGATACATCGTAAAAACCGTGAAGCTGCCACGTGAAGGCGGGCAGAACTTCTACCCATCTGGTAATACGGATTCGGGTGAGACCTTTATAATCCCGCAAGAACTCCTTCCATTTCTGTTGGAGTGACGTGGGAAGCGGATCATCCCATCCCAGCTCAGTCAGCCAGATCTGCTGCATAAAGTTTTTCGCTCGAACTACGAAAGGAGCTAGCCACCCAGTTGGATCGAACAACTTTGCTATGTGCGACAATACTTCTCTCTTGGAAACAGACTCCTTGACCAAAGGACCTGTAGAGACGAAGCAGAACTGGTCCTGCTTCGTCTGCCGTCGGATGCCTAGCGTTTTGGCGGTGCTTGCATCCTCCAGCTCTAGAAATTCGGCATTTGGGAGATGCTCCTGCGGAATATCACGTAACACGTCCTTCTGATTGGAGGTCCACATACGTAGAGGAAAACCAGCGGAGGCGAGGACTTGCTGAAGCTCCCGTCTCGTTGCGCGAGCTTCTTCCGTTGAATGGGAACCAGCTAGAACATCATCTACGTACATGTAGCGACGCAAAACCTTGCTCGCCCGGGTGTCTTTTGCTTTCTGACACAAAGGTGCCCTCCGAACCAGTGGCGATTAACGCTCGAGCATGGAATTCGGTCACTAGATGACGGATGGTCACCACAGCGGTCCCGAGTAAGCCCTAGTGTGAGGTGGAAACCAGCAAGTTCTCAATGGGGCGGCTGAAGGAAGGGCTCTCACCGGAGTCAGTGCGCGATGGAGGCTGCGTTCGGAAAGGATTCGGTGCTGGAAGGACGGCGGAGGGTGCACGGTGCAACAGCGATGATGCCGCTCATTGCTCGTATGGCAACTGTGGGCGCTGGGGCTGATAACCGCGGGTTAAACAATTCAGACATAGTTTCTGCTGCTTGATGGCCGCAGCAGACATATACTATGCTAGGCGTACTCATATTTGAGCTTGACTGTAAAGAGATCAGAGTGATATTCTTCACACGCATCCACGGAAAGCGCTCGCGTACACGTCAGATACTCTGCGTCTACTCTGCCCCAAAGGACTTTATTCTGATCGAGATGCATCCCTAGAGCAAACGTGGAAATTTCCTCCTCGATCGAGGCCATTGTATTCACCTCGAACACGATCAGACTATCGCAGGCTGCGATGAAATGAATTAACGCCATCTTGGATGCGTATAACCGCTTTTGGGCCTCGGATCTAGTCAGGACCGGGGCAGTTGGAACCGAGATGGTGATTCGCGGAACCTCGGCGGATTTCTCGGAGTCCGGTAGGGTGGACGCTGGTACTCGGCTGGACTAGGATACTCGTTTGCGCGGAGTTTGAGAAAGGCAAGGTAATGTCGGAGCGCTACTGGAACTGGACGGACAGCGTTTGATTGTATCAGTGATACGAGGGAATTTACTTGATGGCGATGACGACGTGGACCGGCGCGGCACGGAAAGACGATCAGGCTTCGGGAGACTCTTGGCAGGGTCTGTGGCAATAGTCGGATCAGAAACCGCCTACCTAATCAAAAATAAGGAATGGATGCGGAACCTGGAGTGGACTGTATTGTACGTAGGTAATAATAACAAAAAAAGAACGGAGATAAGACCGCGAAGGACAGTGCTAAAGAATGTGGACTGTAAATGTGGAACGTATAAAACACTAGGAATGTGTTTGATTATAAATAATTATGTATGGAATACTGTGGATATATTTATATAAAAGGTTTTATATATAATATAAATTATATATAAATATTATGTTTAAAAAAATAAAATCAATACATAAGGACTTATGATGGGATATGGTATATGGGATATAAGTATGTGCAGGAAATATATGGAATGTAGGAAAGAATGTAGCATATGTATCGACGAATCGGACTACAAATGCCTTTACATGTTGAACAGATTAGGATCTTGAGCGGTATTCGGTTAGTTGTTTTTTTCGCATACCGGAATACCACCGAGACCTGGCGTCTGGCCGAAAGTATCCTTGCTCGGAATTGCGCGTAATTTTTTTATAGGAGAAAAAAACTCAGAATTTCGGGCGCAGAATTGGGGTCGATTGTTCTCGGGACCCGACAATTTAACCACTTCTCTGCGGACGATAATTAAATTCAGTTATTTAATTTTAATTCCAATTTTAATTTTAATTAAATTAAAATTCGAATAAAAAACCAAAGTCAATAAATTCGATGATTGTATAATAATCAGACGTGGATACGGAAATTTATTATCACTTTTTAATTTTAATTTTTATTTTTATTTTTATTTTAATTTTAATTTTACTTTTAATTTTAATTTTAATTTTAATTTTAATTTTAATTTTAATTTGAAATTTGAATTTGAATTTGAATTTGAATTTGAATTTTGAATTTTGGTTGGTTGAATTTGAATTTGGTTGATTTTGAATTTGAATTTGGTTTTGGTTGGTTGTTGGTTTTGAATTTGAATTTGAATTTGAATTTGAATTTTGAATTTGAATTTGAATTTGAATTTGAATTTGAATTTGAATTTGAATTTGAATTTGAATTTTAATTTTAATTTTAATTTTAATTTTAATTTTAATTTTAATTTTAATTTTAATTTTAATTTTAATTTTAATTTTAATTTTAATTTTAATTTTAATTTTAATTTTAATTTTAATTTTAATTTTAATTTTAATTTTAATTTTAATTTTAATTTTAATTTTAATTTTAATTTTAATTTTAATTTTAATTTTAATTTTAATTTTAATTTTAATTTTAATTTTAATTTTAATTTTAATTTTAATTTTAATTTTTAATTTTAATTTTAATTTTAATTTTAATTTTAATTTTAATTTTAATTTTAATTTTAATTTTAATTTTAATTTTAATTTTAATTTTAATTTTAATTTTAATTTTAATTTTAATTTTAATTTTAATTTTAATTTTAATTTTAATTTTAATTTTAATTTTAATTTTAATTTTAATTTTAATTTTAATTTTAATTTTAATTTTAATTTTAATTTTAATTTTAATTTTAATTTTAATTTTAATTTTAATTTTAATTTTAATTTTAATTTTAATTTTAATTTTAATTTTAATTTTAATTTTAATTTTAATTTTAATTTTAATTTTAATTTTAATTTTAATTTTAATTTTAATTTTAATTTTAATTTTAATTTTAATTTTAATTTTAATTTTAATTTTAATTTTAATTTTAATTTTAATTTTAATTTTAATTTTAATTTTTAATTTTAATTTTAATTTTAATTTTAATTTTAATTTTAATTTTAATTTTAATTTTAATTTTAATTTTAATTTTAATTTTAATTTTAATTTTAATTTTAATTTTAATTTTAATTTTAATTTTAATTTTAATTTTAATTTTAATTTTAATTTTAATTTTTAATTTTAATTTTAATTTTAATTTTAATTTTAATTTTAATTTTAATTTTAATTTTAATTTTAATTTTAATTTTAATTTTAATTTTAATTTTAATTTTAATTTTAATTTTAATTTTAATTTTAATTTTAATTTTAATTTTAATTTTAATTTTAATTTTAATTTTAATTTTAATTTTAATTTTAATTTTAATTTTAATTTTAATTTTAATTTTAATTTTAATTTTAATTTTTTTAATTTTAATTTTAATTTTAATTTTAATTTTAATTTTTAATTTTAATTTTAATTTTAATTTTAATTTTAATTTTAATTTTAATTTTAATTTTAATTTTAATTTTAATTTTAATTTTAATTTTAATTTTAATTTTAATTTTAATTTTAATTTTAATTTTAATTTTAATTTTAATTTTAATTTTAATTTTAATTTTAATTTTAATTTTAATTTTAATTTTAATTTTAATTTTAATTTTAATTTTAATTTTAATTTTAATTTTAATTTTAAAAATTAATAAATTCGGTGGTTGTACAACAATTCGGACGTGGATACGGAAATAATTAACTCGAGAAATTTGTTTGATTTATTTTCATCACTGACGACTGGTCAGCTGTGACGACCGGTCAGCCGCACCAGCGCACTTGTGAAAACTTTATGAAAACAAAAAGAAAAACGCGCGATTTTCTTTTTCAATCAAAATGCCGGAATTGGAATTTGAATTGGAATCGCGTATATATAAACGGATGTATGTATGTGTGGTATATGTGTAGGATATACATAAGTGTACTTACATATGTGTCGCACGTATGTAATTATGTACCACGATAAATATATTTTAGCAAGAAGAATGAACTAAACAGGACAATAAACAACAAAGGCAAAAAAGATGAAAATGCGTCGGCTTCGGTTGTTCCATCTTGATCTTTACTTTGTATTCGAGTAGATTGTGCGTTGGTGAATTTACAACAAATTGTATTTAAATATTAAAAAGTTAAAAGTAAAAAGCACAACTACTCGTGATGGCGTTTCCCATGAAACTTGCCAATCACCCGACAGTGTGCCTATCCGGCACCTGGCCAAAAATCTTCCCCGCCGCTACTCCTCGTCACCGTTTTGGCGTGAACACATTACGATGATTGGAAAGTCCGTTAGCAATCCATATGGCTATACGGAGATCTACTTGCATAACTTATTAACAAGTAACATTATCATATTAGGCTAAGTTTTTAGCTCAGATTGTTTTACTACTAGTTGCTCGATTTGTTCTAATGAAGAGTTTTTTTGTCTGACAGGATCACCTCTTAGTACTTGTGCTAACTTACATTGTTCAAAAATTGATCGCTTCTTGGGATTTTTGTTGTGAATTTTGGTCTTTCATTAACCGATGGTATTGCTGCTTTATTAATAAATCTATTTTTGGTAATGGACTATTACACTCTGCATCCTTTGTAGCTAGCTGCATGGTTCTCTTGGCAGTTGGCACAAATGGTTGGTGCATTTTTTGATTTTGGACAATTGACGCTGGGGTGGTTATCAGCATATTTAACATACTTGTAGTTTTTGTTGCAGTATGATTTTATGTGCCCTAATTTTTGGCTTCAAAAACATTGTACCATGTCACTTACTTTCCTTGGCGGCTCAATTGTTGCTATAGCATTGTCAATATGGTTTATTTTGCTGATTTCCACGTTAGTTTTAATTTGTTTCAGATCTATGAAAAACATTGGAAGAGCTTAATTATATCGATGGTTGTGGAGTGATGCAAGTTTTTAACTTCTACTCTGAATGCCCTTTCCTGTTTCAGCTGAAATTTGTGGTAGTCAACTTTTTAAGCCAATAATAGTTTAACTAAACTCCTGTATTTTTCAGTTTTCACCATAATGCGAATATGTCCGCTTCGTTGTGTCTTATATGTGAATTCAGTGGCGTCAACGTGAGGATTGAGTAATTTGAGAAATCCATGGATATCACTGACATTGGGCACAAAAATTGGAGGTGGTTTTTCGTTTCTTTCTGTGTCTGTTTCCATTTCATTAGATGCTGTTGCTGTGTTTATTTCTTCATCTCTATTGTCAAAGGGGGCAAAGTGATTAGCCTCTCTGGATGTGAAAAGGCCAATCCAATAATTTTTGTATGGAGACTCTTCATTTTTTGCTTTAATTGCTTTATCTGTAATATCAACAATAGTGAAATTGTAAACAATCAAGCAAAAGAAAAGGGGAAAAAAGTACACACTAAAACAACGAGCAGTAAGTAGCGGGCACCTGTTTTAAAAATAGAACTGCAGCGACTGAACGTCGGCTGCTTTTCAGCAGAAAAAATGATGACTTTAGACGATTTAAGCGAGAACAATATTTTTGAGTGCCAAAAGATACCAACAAAAATATTATACTTCAACAATTAATTATTTAACTTAAACGAGAGCTGCTATTTATATTTCGGCCATATTAAATAAGAACCAAAATTTGACATAAAATGGCTTTACTGTTTTTAAAAGATTTCCCCTGATGATCTATACACTTTTGAATTTGATCGAACCATTGGTCTTCCATGGCTTTTCCATTCCTAAACATGGCTTTTGAACTCTTCATTTGCCTCTTATACTCGTGAATCGTTGACCACACAGTTTCTTTTATATACGGCAATAAAAAAAGTTGTGTGCCATGTCATTGATTATTGACTGATTATAAAATGTACTGTTTGCCGAGATGTGTGAGAGGTCGCACTGTAATGTTGGAGAATGTTTCGTCTTCGGTAGTCGGTTTAGCGAATTTCTCCGAAGACCTTCGGCAAGCAAATGAACGTGTATCATCCAGAATTCACAGTCCTATGCTGCTCTAACGGAACAGTGGCCACTGACCCATTCTTCCAAAGAAACAGGAGATCATTTATTTCAAAGTGTTCCGTGCTCAAATAACTTTTATTGGATCTGGCCCTCACGGTCGATTACAATTTAGTTTCCGGCTCATACGCATATATCCATCATCACAGGTCAAGATTTTATGGACGTCTCTTGAGGGCTTCAAGAACTTCTTAAACATTTCCATACTCCAATCAACGCCTCCAATCGAGTCATTTTTAGAGCGATTGATAACTTATAGGGTATCTAAACAGGATAAACTTTTTCCAAGGTCTTTATTATTTGGACTAAGACGGCGCGGTCGGCAGTGGCAGCGCTGCCTTCTTTACATGTTTTTGGGTTGAATGTATGTATGTTTCATATATATAAGCCGCGAGTATGCCATTATGGGAATAAAGCGGTACTTGCTGCTCAGACTAAGTTCTTATATTTATGTTAGTTGGTATATATGAAGTATGTTGGTATATATGAAGTATAATTGGAGATAGTGCTGAGCACAGTGAGCTCTCGATATAAGCATATCACAGTAGGTACATATGGGCTAAAAATCCCGAAGTTTATTATGACGTCACCAGATTTACTGTATTCACATTTGTGTTGCCAATTACCATATAAATGACAGACAACCCTCGTATTTTAGGTGACCCGGCAAATCATATTGATTATTTATAGGATAATGATAACAAGGAACTTACTATACGTATTTAGGGGATAAAGGTTTAATAATCGAAAGAGACAATTGAATTTGTTTCAGCTTAGCGTCTTAGCGCAATTCAGTGTTCAACATTATTGGATAGTCCATCGTTATCTATTTTGTAGTGAAATTCCAAGTCCAACAACGGCTGATATGCATGCGTGATAGCAAGCGTTCGCTGTTTTGTATTGTCGAGAATCAGAGTTAATTGCGATTTGGAGGGAATTCGATTTTTGAAATATTTCTTATAAGTATAAAATATTGTAATATTTAATAAAAAGATTCCACCAGTAACATTCATATGGGTTTCTGTATGCTTTTGGTTTTGTAATTCTTATCCGCCTAAAAACCAAACGTAAGTCTTTGCCTTTAGAGTCACATTTATTTAATGTTTCTTAGTTTTTTAACAATTATCTTGTACAGCTAAAGACCGCGAAACTGATCTACTCTCAACCTGTTTGAGTTGTGCTCAGACTGATTGAGTTGTCATATTGTTTGAGTTGTGCTCAGACTGATTGAGTTGAGTTATTGTTTGAGTTGTTCTCATAATGCTTGAGTTGTTCTCGACTGTTTGAGTTGTTCTCCGACTGTTTGAGTTGTTTTCCGACTGTTTGAGTTGTTCTCGAACATTGCGATAATTCCTCCCTCCTCAAGACATGGTCGTCCTCGGACCTTCCAATTGATCCTGCAGGGTAATGTCAATTTAGCTGGCAATTGACTCCTTTGGTTTCATGTCGGTCAGCTTACCTGTGGTAACGGGGTATGGTATCGCATCAGTCATGAATGCATGAATGCGGAAAGAATTATGCTAGTGGAACTGGCCTGATCACACATGGCTTATCTAATGCAACACACCCATATCCGTTTGTATTTAGGATGATTTGAGCTACAAGATCATTGATTAGTTGAAAAATTACATCTACAAATTCATTAGATATTAGTTAACAATTTCAATAAATTTTAATATAATATACATATATGGTTCAGGAAGACACAAAATTTTCAGGAGTTAATATATGTTTTTCATTGAATTCCGTGAATATCATCTGGAGCATCTCACGCCTTTATTGAGAACCCTAATATTATGAAGAGAATTGAATTCTAAGACCTAAGTACATGGATTTGTTTTATTTAAGATTGTCCTTGTGGACCCTCCTCCCCCTGATTAGTACTGTTGTTCCTAAATCTTTTTCTACTAAGTGCTCTACATAAAGTAGAGTTACCTTGTTGCCTCTTCTTCTATTTGTTTTTACCAAAACTTTTGTTCCTGGTTCAAAAATCCTGTCTCGCCTTTCTTTGTTGTAAATAGTCATAACTGCTTTTGCTGTGCGTTTTGGATTTTTTCTTTAATATGATTGCAATCACTATGCTTTCGATATACGTCCATCGGGCGTTCACCAGTTGTGGAGTGTATCGATTTGTTGTACTCGTTGTAATAGCACTAATTCGACTGTGTCGTTTATATTTCGATCTAGTTTAAGACACCTTGAAATTTCGCCCAGTGCACTGTGGAAACACTCTACCTGACCATTAGATGAACTGTGGAGCGGCGGGGCATTGACCATCTCAATGTTCAAATTCTGCAAGCAACTTTTCACGCTATATGAATTAAAAGATTTTTCGTTGTCACAAAATACGATTTTTGTGCCAGAAAAAACATTAAGTATTTGCAGGATTTGGGGTTTTACGTCGACGACTGATCGAGACCTTAGTAGCTGAACTGCAGCAAATTTTAAAAATTTATCAACGCAGGTTAAAAAATGGGGTAAATCCGTTAAGTAAATGTCTATATGAAAAATTTCTCCCGAGTAAGAAGAGATTGGCGTTTCACCAATAATATGCTTAAATTTCAACAGACGGAAAAACGTAAGCTAATGTGGGAGGATCACAATGTTGACTACTGATGTATTTATTGCATCATGTATCAATCTTTTTAGATCTTTATCGTTGTTGTATGCCTCATTTTCTTTCCGAACACAATACAACAACGCTTACTAGAATTTGAACCCTGATCTTTAACTATTTGGTTACGGAAGCAGTTTACTGCCTTAGAGGATGATTCGATAACATCCGTTAGAGACATCTCACTGTGTATGGTGTCTGTACTAAAGGTTTCAACGTCGTGTGCGTTAAGCTGTTGACGAGGTAGAGCATCAGCCACAACGTGTTCTTTACCAGGTTTATAAATTAGTTTAGCGTTGCACTCATCGATAAAGGCTCACCATCGTATAATTTTTGCATTTGCGTTTTTATTTGACACTGAGTACGGAAGAGGATGATCAATAAACACATTTAGGCTCTTTATACCATACAAATAGTTTTGTAGGGTCTCGAGTGCCCATTTTATGGCTAAGAGCTCTCGCTCATTTGTGGCATAATTTTCCTCTTGGGTTGATAATGTGCGGGATATCATAGTGATTGCTCTGCGATTTTGCGATAAAACTGCACCAATAGCATGTGCAGACGCATCAAAGGTTAAATCAAAAAGCTTCCTCGGCCATTTTCACCTCTAAGAAGAGCAGAAAGAGGTTTGGCAATCTTCGCGTAATCTCTAATGAAACACCTGTAGTATCCTGCTAGATCTAAAAAAGATATCTTAATCCTTTCAGATTCCTTGGCTGTGAAAAGATCCCTTGTCCGACCCTACAAATCCCAAATATTTTGTCTCGTGCTTAAAGAATTTTGATTTTTCTAATGATATTAGCTTCATATAAGCACTTTAAAATAGAATCGACATCCTTAATGTGTTGATCTTCCGATTTTGAAAAGATTATGATGTCGTCGACATAAGCAAAACAGCACTTTCCAATGAAAGCTCGCAAAACGTCATCTATAGCACGTTGAAATAGGCTTGGTGCATTTTTTAAGCCAAATGGCAGACGACAAAATTCGAATTTAGCGCCTGATTTTAAATCTAAGGTTGTGAAATATTTACATCCCCTAGATTGGAAAGTATCCCACTGATATCCGGAATAGGATATCTGTCATAAGTAGGTTTCTCATTTAATTTTCGAAAATCTACAACCAACATATGTTTTTAACAACCAAACTCGTCTTTGCCCTTTTTATTAACTACCCAAAGAGGGTTATTATAAGGGGACCATCAAAGATGGTCTAATTATACCGTTTGCTAACAAGTCTTGTAACTCTTGGTTCATAAAATCTGCAACGCCTTGCGGGTATTGGTAAAAACGAGAATAGACAGGGTCTTCATTTATGGTGGCGATTGTTGCTATTACATTCGTATTGTATGGTAGGGCTTCATTTGGGTCTGCAAATGTCGCTTTGTTTGCGTCTAACATTTTGATAAACTTAAGTTGCCCGCTTTCGGGTATGTTATCAATATCGACTGTAATATGATTAACGTCCACGCATCTATCGTAAAGTATTTTTTCCTCGCCACAATTATGACTGATTACGGATTTGCCCAGATTTTTAGACTTTAACAAGTCTAACCCTATTATTCCATCATAACCATTTTGGAAGGGTAAAATAAAAAAAACAGTATCCTTTTTAAACATGCTAATTCTACAACTTTGCTTGTTTTAACGTTAAAAGATTGAGAGATAGGTTCCAAGCCTTGTAATACATCCAGCAATCTAATATAGTTTTTCGATGTACCCGTGTCGATGAAGAATCTGATTTTTCGTCTTGACTACTTGACTACTTTACTACCTTCGAGATCCAGGGAAGGAGAGATTTCGATCTAAAAAAAAAAAGTTCTTCTAAGCATTCATCGGCAATTTCCTCATACTCTTTTTCAGCTGTATATGAAGTATTTTTCAAACGCGTGTCAATCAAAATGATTGATTCTCTTGAGATTTTTTAAAGTTTGAGGTGCGACCGGATTCGGGTTGTCGTTTGGAGGCATGATGTTGATCAAAATGCCAATTTGTTGTTTGATTGTTCCCTATCTGCTGAGCTCTAAAGTTATTATAAGAGTTCTGGCCCCAATTTCCTTTATTTTGTGTTGGTTTTCTATTTGAATTATACCGAAATTTGGAGGAACCCGGATCCACATCCATTGGCTCTACTTCCTGCTCATTGACGTTTCTATTTCGATTTTTATTACCATCGTTGCTTTTCCGTCCTCCACCGTAAACGTTACTTTCTCTTTCTTGCTCATTACAAAGAGCAAAACTGGATGCGAAAATATATCGCTGGTGATTCGCATCAACCTCCAGAGCCCGCACTATAGCATGAGCTAGATTGGTTGGTTTTGATGCAAACAATATATCGCAAAGGGGTTTTTTTATACCAGAAATAATCATATGTCATATCATATGTCATAATTACCTTATTTGTTAATAGAGTTAATTTTTTTCCACCTCATCAAAGAATTGTGCAATGGATATATCGCCTTGACTCAAAGTAGACAGCTCTTACTCTATCAAATAAATATGTCTTTTATCAGAAAAAGTGAAATCAAGTCGCGAGATAATTGCCTCAAAATTTAACACAGTGTTGAATGAGTATAGTATGCCATTCGCCGAGCCGACTATCTTGTTTCTTATTATAAGTACAGCCTGGTTATATATTGCAGAACCTTTCGAATTCTCGTACATCCCATGTGCAGCATGAGCAGCTGCTGGCCAGGACACATATCTTGAGTGATTCTCATCAAATTCTGGCAACGATTTTACCGCGTCTTTCATTCCCTGAATAATTTTCAATAGTTATCTCCTGGTATCGTTTACTACTAGCTGATGGTCTAGTAAACCATTATTCAACTCATTTAATTCATTTATTTTTATACCCTTGCAGAGGGTATAATAAAATTGGTCAGATGTTTGTAACGCATAGAAATAATTCCCATAAAGTATATATATTTTTGATCAGCATCAATAGCCGAGTCGATATGACCATGTCCGTCTGTCCGTCTGACTGTTTCTTCGCACTTTTTCGAACTTAAATTTTGAGCTACGTGAATAAGAGTCATATCATTTTCTTCATTGATGATTTATCTAAATCAAGTTTAAAGATTGGTCGGATTGGACAACTATAAGGTATAGAAAAATAGGAAAGATCAGAGGTACCTCGGTCAAAATTTGAGTTGTTCAAACCAGTTCCTGTGAGAAAAACTTTTTGTTTTTTGAGATATCTCAACCAAATTTGGTGAACAGATGAGAATTATATTTTTACATACTGGTAAGTTTGAGCCAGATCGGATAATAAACCCCGACATAAATCAATAAAATCAATGAATCAACCCCCATCAGCATCAGTAAGTATGCATATGCAGCCAATTAAATACGTTTATATTTGCTTTTATATATGCAAACACAAACAACATATATACAAACACACAAACATACATACATACATATATGCGAACACGTGCTTGAAAAAGCAGAGTGCGAAACAGAAAGAGACAAAAAACTATTTGTGTTGCGCTGTTGTTTTCTAGAATTCGTCAGAAACTTTAGAGAGCGAGAAGCTGGACGCTTGCAATGTATACCGAAATAGCGAGGCAGTGAAATATAAGTTTGGTAGCGCAATAGGTAGAGACGATTTTGGAATTGACGAGGTTCAAATCAAGCCGTTGGCAAACTCGAATTTTTTCTTACTGTTTCTTTTTTTGGTTCAAATTTTTTTAAAATTTTATTTTTCCAATTTTTAAAATATCTTGAATCCGATATGACGGAGAAAGTAATCAATTAATCTGCAAGGGTATACAAACTTTGGCACGGCCGAATTTAGCTTCTTTGATATTTATTAGTAAAATGTGTTTCTGAAACAAGTAATATGTCAATGTTGTTGACTTTAATAAACAAGGTTATTTCATTACGATGATTGGAGAGTCCGTCAGCATTTCATACGGCTATACGGAGATCTACTTGCATAACTTATTAACAAATAACATTAGCATATTAAGTAAATTATTTGTTAGCTCAGACTGTTTAACTAATAATTTTTTTATTCTTTCTAAAGAAGAAGAGTTTTCTTGTGCAACAGGTCGCTCATTATCCATAGATATTGCTGTTTTGTTATTAATAAATCTATTTTTAATAATAGACTGGTAGACTTTGCATCCTTTGTAGCTAGCAGCATGGCACTCAAAGCAGTTGGCACAGGTGTTTGGTACTTCTTTTGGTTTCAGACAATTGACGCTTAGGTGGTTATCACCACATTTAACACACTTGGGTTTTTTTTTGCAATATGCCTTTGCGTGTCCGAATTCTTGGCATCGAAAACATTGTACCATGTCTCTAACTTTTCTTGGCGGCTCGATTGTTGCAATGGCATTATCAATGTGGTTTATTTTATAGATCTCGACGTTGTTTTTATTTGGTTCCAAGTCTACGAAAAACATTGGAAGTGGCTCCTTGGTAATATGACTCTTAATGTTGTGTATGCCTCTAACTGCGTGAGCTTGCTTTTCTATGGCACACTTTATTGAGTCTAATGATGTCGAGTGATGCAAGTTTTTAACTACGACTCTAAATGCCCTTTCCTGCTTAAGCTGAAATGTGTGGTAGTCTACTTTTTAAGCCGTTAATATTTTAATTAAACTCCTATATTTTTCAACTGCTTTTACCATAATGCGAATATGTCCGTCTCGTTGTGTCTTGTATGTGAATTCAGTGGCATCAATGTGAGGGTGGACGAATTTAAGAAATCCAAGTATGTCGCTGACATTGGGAACAAAAAATTGGGGGTGGTTTTTCATTGTTTGCCGTTTCTGTTTCCATTTCACCAGTTGTTGTTGCGTTATTTTCATTTTCCATATCTGCCAATAGGGCAAAGTGGTTAGCCTGTCCAGATGTAGAAGGGCCAGTGTAAAGACTTTTCCTTTTCACAGATGGAGACTCTTCATTTTTTCGTTTAATTATGCGTGGATTTGGTGGTACCTTTTTACCACGCAAAATTATTTTCTTCGCCTAACGGCATCATTTTGCTGCTTAAAAGCAGCCGACTTGCAGTCGCTTATCAGTTGTTCTATTTTTAGAACAGGTGACCGTTACTCACTGCTTGTTGTTCTTGCGTGTTTGTTTTATTTTGTTCCCTTTTTGCTTGCTTGTTTTCGAATTTCACTATTCTGCGTGTGCGCGACCGTACACTTTGAGTGCTTGTTGTCACGTACAAGTTTTCCAACTGGTACATATCTACTGGCTCAGTAGCAAGAAGGAAATAGACCCTACCTACGAATAGCGAATCATTTCTCAATATTTTATTTAGTAGGTGTTTCATTTGGATTTTATTTAATTGGTAAAGGTAATAATTTTATTTTATTATTAACTATCTGATTTATTATTCTTTTTCCTTTTTTTTTTTAATATATTGTTATGACAATTGTCCGTGTGCATATACTTATTTTTTTCTTTTTTTTTTCTCAGTTTTAGATCTTATCTGGATCATTAGCTCGGTTTATTGCCCTTTTAGTTACACACTTATTGTGTAATATGTATACTTTATAGAGAATATATGCGCACATAATTATGACAATTATCAATAGCAGTACATTTGTTAATTTTAAGTCAATATTTGATGATTGGATTTGGTTTATTACATTTGCAGTGGAGTCCACTGTCTTCGTATCAATTAAACCCATATATATATCATCAAATTTGCTTATGCTATTGTTGAACATAAATTTTTTTGTATTTAATTTTTTTTTAATTATCGCGTGTGGCCATTACTTTCTATATATATATGCATTTTAGAATATTGCTCTTTTTTTATTTTGAAAATTAGTGTATTTTTTTTTAATAGTGGGAAGAATAAAAAGAAATTCCCATTGTATAGATTTCTCTTCTATTTATACCCTTGCAGAGGGTATATTAATTTTGGTCAGAAGTTTGCAACGCACAGAAGGAAGCATCTCCGACTATATAAAGTATATATATTCTTGATCAGCATGAATAGCCGAGTCGATATGACCATGTCCGTCTGTCCGTCTGTCTGGATCAACAGCTTCTCCTCCGAGACCATAAGAGCTACAGAGCTGAAATTTTCAGCATAGGCTCCTTTTTGCTGCAGGCATTGTATATCTCGGAATCATCCCGATCGGACGACTATATCATATAGCTCCCATAGGAACGATCGGCCAGGAATAAGCTTTATCCTCAATAACTCTGTTGTTTTTTAACCGAATGCCACGAAATTTGATATTTATGAGTTTAATATGCTTCTTGATACTTTAACCAAGTTTGATCAGAATCCGACGACTATAGCTATATGATCCCATAGGAACGATCGGTCATAAATAAGGTTTATCCTCAATAACTGTTGTTTTTCAACCGAATGCCACGAAATTTGATATTTATGAGTTTAATATGCTTCTTGATACTTCAACCAAGTTTGATCAGAATCGGACGACTATATCATATAGCTCCCATAGGAACGATCGGCCAGGAATAAGCTTTATCCTCAATAACTCTGTTGTTTTTTAACCGAATGCCATGAAATTTGATATTTATGAGTTTAATATGCTTCTTGATACTGCAACTAAGTTTGATCTGAATCGGACGACTATATCATATAGCTCCCATAGGACCGATCGGTCATGAATAAGGCTTATCCTCAATAGCTCTGTTGTTTTTCAACCGAATGCCACGAAATTTGATATTTATGAGTTTAATATGCTTCTTGATACTTCAACTAAGTTTGATCTGAATCGGACGACTATATCATATAGCTCCCATAGGACCGATCGGTCATGAATAAGGCTTATCCTCAATAACTCTGTTGTTTTTCAACCGAATGCCACGAAATTTGATATTTGTGAGTTTAATATGCTTCTTGATACTTCAACCAAGTCTGATCAGAATCGGTTGGCTATATCATATAGCTGCTACAGGAACAATCGGTACAAAAAAAAATTTTGTTTGAAAAATTTTTTTCCTCAAGCTCAAAATTTTGAATTTGTAAATTTGGTATGTTCAATTTACAATATTGTTTCTGATGAATTATATAGAGAAAATCTGCAAGGGTATACGAACTTCGGCACGGCCGAAGTTAGTCCATCTTTCTAGTTTTTTTTTAAATTTGAAAAATTATCCTAGTTTGTGATTAAAATGAAAAAAAAAATCAATTTTTAAAGCAGCTTAGTTGAAAACTAAGCGCCAAAGAAGTGGAAAAATTTGTTTTTTAGAAGAATGTGGTTGGCTCACATTTCATGAATACATATTACTTAATTTAATTTAAAAAAAAATTCTCCAACCACATTTGTTAGTAGGTAGCCTATTTGTTTTCTTATTTTGTTCGCCTCTGGCTGAGTTTTAAAATTTTAAACTTAATGGCACGTAGGCCTATGCGTATTCGCGGCCTGCTTGCGTTTTTCCGCTCTTTTGCGAAATTACTCGTTTATTTTCTCCAGTCGTCTCCCGATCTGCTCCTTTTCCTGCGTTGTTTTTGATGTCTTCATGAGGTCCAGTTCCAGTCGTCTGGCCCTCATTAAATTGTCCAGCTTTCCTCCCTTGCTTTTCTTCTTCTTGGGTTGTTTTTTGTGTTGCCGCTGCCAATATTCTTCTATCGTCAGCGGTCTTGGTCCATCGATTGGACACACCTCTAGCGCCTCCTTGAGAGTTGGTGCGTCCCTTTGCTCAGTAAGAGCAGAATTCCGGAATTCGAAGTCCTCCGTTGCCATTAGTGAATAAATTTTTTTTGTTTAATTCATTTATTGTTTTTGAATGAATTTCATTCTTGGCAAGAATTTAATTTTACACTTTAATGACTGCTGCTGACCCTTGTTGTTCTTTGATGTCATTCTTTTTCATTCGAATAGAGACGATGATTTAAAAGTGTTATTGGTGTTCGTTACACTTGGCCGATTAGTAGACAATAAAATAGTATTAGTTCCAGTTATTGTGTAATTTATTTAATTATTAATTTAAATTAATTTTTTTTTTTTTTTTTTACTCATACAGACTTGTGATTTCAGTCCCGGTCGCCATGTAAAAAGTAGATGAAAGACACATCGTCTTCTTTGGAGGTAGATATTAATCTTGTCTCCGTCTTTATTTCAAGATTTAACTTAGCCTAAAAATACATAAGTAATTTTGAATTCTTTCGCTCAAAGCAGTGACAGAACGGGAGTATATAGCATTCCATATGCAAATATATATATTGTGAAATATGTATGTATATGCAGAAGGCATATACATACATGCGCTTGGTACCGAATGGTCAAAACGTCATAGTGCTTACTCTGCAGTTCCCACGCTGCGGGCCAGTCCACATATAAGTGGCTGATCATATTACGGCACTTGATGGCAAAGTGTCTCTATGTTTATGCGCTTGATTCTCTAATATTAAGTTTGGGCATATGACCACTTTACATATTGTATAAATTAACATAACCATCCATTCGACTGGGCAACCAACACACTAAAATGCTAGGTAAGCATTTTATGGTGAGAACCACAGAGAAGTGACGACCGGATGCCACTGCACGAGCTGCTTGATCAGCACGTCGTTGGTGGGAACCGCATCGTCAGCAGTTTGAGGCGGGCTTCGATGGGTAACTTTAATATTTTTGTTAATATTTAAGTTTAGTTCTAACGAAACCAGCAAAGTAGCCAACGGCTCTCTATATTACAAATCTTTAATAAAATAAAATAAAATAAAATTAAAGTCCAAAACCTTAATAACAAAATATTAATTGGCGCCCAACTAAAGAATAGAACTCACGTGATAATAACACATATAAGTGAAAAAAGTATTATCTCAAAACAATCAACATTGTTACAAATTTTTAAAATTTGTCTGCCACGAAACGGCAACAAAAAAAAGAAATAATAATCAAAAAACCACAAGTAAAAGTGAACTCCTTTTCTTCGCCTATGACCCTGGCAAGAAAATAAACTACTAATTTTACAATCAAAATTGCCAAAGTTTGTTAGCCACTACAGCGACAAACAGATAATAAAAAATTTTTATTATCAAATATTTGCTATTTGTGACGGCATCGGACCGCTCCACAGTGGACGGTTTTCCCAATCTGGCACACAATAATTAATAACTTTAGAACCGAAAGAGTGGTTTTTTTTAAACTATTTGTTAAATTTGTATAAATTATCCAACAATTTTTAAAACAAAAAAAATGTATTTTTATTTTAAAATTAAAAATATTTTTTTGTTTTGTTATTATATTATTAAATGACTTCAAACAAAATGGTGTACTCATTACCTATTATTCATATGCTTAAGCATTTAAAAATAAAAAAAAAGTTTATACAACATCAGAAAAAACGTAATTTTTCATAGCTTTAACTCTTTGCTTCAGCAGTGTTTCGCTGTGCCACATAGAAAAAAGTGCATTCTTCGCGACTGACATTGCACCTAAAATTTGAAATATACAATAAGGGAGCAAGTGGTCGCAGCTAATTTTGACACTGGACGATTCACAATAGACCATTCTAATAAACATATTAAATTTTAAGGCGGGAACTGTTGGAACTTTTTAGTTCTACTCCACGAAATCTCAAGTTTAATTAAAATAACACCCAATTTGACATGCACTATTATACAACGATTTATAACTAACACATATAAGGACAGGTCACAAAAACATATTTTTAATTAAAAACTTACCAGTAACATTCAGTGTAAACAATAACTTATTATTAAATCGAAAATCTGTACTTTTTGCACAGCCAAACAAAACTTCACCAAAAAAGCGCGAAAATATTTCTTGGTATGGGCAGAAAAATATCGCAAGTTTGCAGTCTCAAAATTCCGTGAATATTGATAACAAAAATATATAAAAATCTGTATAAATATCATTGGGATGTTTATTATCGAAATTCAAAAAAATATCAAACGAATTCCAAAATTTATTTTTGGACTTATTGTGTGCCAGATTGGTAGAGACCGTCCACTGTGCGCTGCCGGCTGCGATAAAGTCACGTCACTGGACTGGTGGCGGCTGCGCAAGACGAATATCAAGTGACAGCGGCGTTGGACGACGACTGAGGAAAGACAGAACTTCAACAGCGCCGAACTTCGAACTTCAAAAACAAAAAAAAAAAACTGATTTAAAGAAAATCAAGAAAACATGTAAGTAGGGTGTTCTTTTTATTTAAAATACATCGATAATTAAAAAGAAAAACAAAAAAAACAACAAATAAACCGCCAGTGAGAGTGCAAGAAATAGATTAAAACAAACCGAGATAAATTTGCTTTATCAAAATCCCCAATATTCTTTTATCTACCAAAATACAAAATATAAATAAATATATTTTAAAATCCTTTATCGATCTGTTAAGGAAATCAATTTTCTTATAACATTTTCATTTCGAAATTTAAAAAAAAAATATAATAAATACAAAACTTTAATCTCATATGAGCGACTCTGAAGTAGAATCTCTGTGCGATTTTTTTGATAAACTGAAAGCAGAGAAACGCGCCTATCCCTGTGACAGTGTTAGTGATTGTTGGAATAGGTCAAACAAAATAGAGAGCATAAAAATGGATGCAAAACATATAGAAGCTGTAGTTCTCGGAGCCGTTCAAAGCGCCCTCACGATACAAAAGAGAGAATATGATCAAAAATTCGCTGAATTGACAAATAAGATAGAAAGTATTAACATTAGTGCCCCGGTGGTCCAAGCTCATAAAGAAATAGAAATTGTCAGAGGGGTCGAATGCAATGAAACCCTAGACGTTATAAATTCCCTTCCCGATTTTGAAGGGAAACAAGAGACGTAGATTGCGTGGCGCAAGGCTGCCCATGTCGCCCACGGTACATTTCAAGAATATATTGGCAGTTCGAGGTATTATCAAGCAGTAGCTATCATAAGAAATAAAATAAAGGGCCCGGCCAATGCGGTGCTGGCATCATTTAATACAGTCTTAAATTTTCACGCAATTATAGACAGATTAGATTTCACTTATGCGGATAAGCGACCGATATATTTACTAGAACGAGACCTATCTACGTTGAGGTTAGGGAACTTGTCCCTTATAGAATACTACGAGCGGGTTGAACAGAAGCTAGCTTTGCTTACAAATAAAACAATTATGAGCTATAATCACGAGGTGGCAACGGTAATGAATAAAAAGTATCGCTCAGATGCACTCTGTGTCTTTATATCAGGTACACGTAGAGCCCTTAATGATGTTTTATTCGCGGCTCGCCCAGAAGACCTCCCGTCCGCTTTAGCTCTATCTGAAGAGGTAGAATCGAATCACGAACAATACGCCTTTGCGGCCAGCTACGCAAAGACCTTAGAAACAAAAGTCGAAAAATCCGAAATTTTAATATCATAACCGACCATCAGCCGCTTACATTTGCGGTGTCACATAGAAATACGAACTCTAAGATAAAACGCTGGAAAGCTTTTATTGAAGAGTACAACCCAACATTTATTTACAAACCCGGAAAGGAAAATTATGTTGCTGACGCTCTGTCTCGTCAACACGTCAATGCGCTTGAAAATGATGCAAGGTCTGACGTTGCGGAAGCAATACTTATTCGACGATCCATAGTGAAGAATCTTTAACCTACACTGTTCAAACCGCTGAAAAGCCCATAAATTGTTATCGTAACCAAATTATTATCCGACAATCGAATACTCAAGTGAGCCGTTCCTTCATTCTCTTTAAAGAAAAAACTCGACACTTAATAGAATTTGCAGACATCACAATCCCAACGTAGTTAATGCAATCAAGTGCGATCTACACATACTGGGAAAAATACAACATCAATTAATTCAGGAATTTCCAACGACAACTTTTTGGTATTGCAAAAATCTCGTACAAGATATTGCCAATAGGGACGAGCAGCTAGAAATTATCGCGTTAGAACACAGCAGAGCCCATAGGGCAGCCCAGGAAAACATTAAACAAATACTAAAGGACTATTTTTTTCCAAAAATGACTAAATTAGCGAACGAAACAGTCAAAAATTGCAAAGTCTGCCGGAAGGCAAAGTATGACAGGCATCCGAAACGACAACCCCAATCCATGCAACCCAGGAGAAATTCTGCACATCGATATTTTCTCCACAGAGAACAATCACTTCCTTACTTGCATTGACAAATTTTCAAAGTTTGTTATTGTTCAGCCAATTCACTCTAGATCAACTATTGATGTAAAACCAGCATTATTGCAAATCGCAAATTTCTTTCCAACAGCCCGAACATTGTACTGTGACAATGAAAAATCACTAAATTCAGGTACAAAAAAATCAATGTTAGAAAATAATTTCGGTATATCCATTGAAAATGCTCCCCCGCTTCACAGTACTTAAAATGGTCAAGACGAGCGCTTTCATAGCACCCTTGTCGAGATCGCTAGGTGCCTGAAACTAGATCGAAAAATCAATGATACAACGGAACTTCTATTACTATCCACAATACAGTATAACAAAACAATTCATTCCGTTACAAAAAAACCTCCTATAGAAATAATATATGACAGATCAGCCGTATCACTTGTTGAGATCGGTAACAGAATTCAAAAAGCACAAGTTGACTTGCTACAATACCATAACAAAAACAGGCAGATAAAAAGTTATCAAGTAGGAGAGAAAGTATTGGTAAAACGCAATAAAAGATTAGGAAACAAAATAACCCCCCTCTACGAAGAGGAAACAATTCAAGCAGATTTGGGCACAACGGTGCTCATAAAAGGGAGGGTTGTCCATAAGGACAATATTAGATAATAAAACACTTAATGTAGTATTCTTTTACTTATAGGATTATAATATTTACACTCATCGCCATGGCAACAGCCAAACAAACAGAGCTCACCAACTCAAACTATATCCCCATAGTAAACGGAAATATCGATCTATAGGAAGAATATGGTTATTTGCAACATGCAACTAACCTTTCCAACTATGCCAATATAAAACAAGAGACAGAGAAACTCTTGGATCACTTCTCACAATCTCATATGAGAAAACTACTAAAAATAGATTCAGAGCAAATAGATAACCTGCTCTCTGCCTTGTCGACACACCACCGCCAAGTTAGGAGTCTAAATTTCTTAGGAACAGCCGTTAAGGTAATTGCTGGCACTCCAGACTTTGAGGATTGGGAACAACTAAAATTCCAAGAAAGAAAGAATTACGTTCGCTGCCGAACGTAAACAGATAGCTATTAATACTGCTACTCAGGAGCAGATTAATAAACTCACAGACACTGTTAACATCCTACTCAAAGCCTCAAAAGTTAAACAGATCGACACTGGACACCTATTCGAAATATTACTTACCAGAAATAGAATCGTGATCTCGGAATTACAGAATCTGATTCTTGCCATCTCCCTTGCGAAGCTAAACACGGTAAATCCAATAATTCTAAATGAAAGCGATGTAATTGAGATGAAAGAACTCTCTACGAACATTAGCGTAACAACTATCCTAGAAATATCTAGCGTTAAAGTCCTACAAAATAACAATTTTCTCCTCTTTATGATTAAATACCCTAGACCTAATCTAATTTGTAAGAAGATAAACATCTACCCAGTACAGAGAAATTCGACAATACTGCGCCTCGAGAATAACAGCATCCTGGCCGATTGTGAGGGCAACATCACCGCCCTAACAAATCGCAGTATGGCAAACTCAACATCATTTTGTCAAGCCTTGCCGCAGCAAACTTGCGCTCAGCAACTCCATTCTGGACTAACAGCACATTGCGACACACAGCCCAGCCATTTGGAGCCAATCACAGTGGTAGACGATGGCGTCATAATTATCAATGATCAAACTGCCATAGTCAGGGAAATGAATAAAGAGACCACAACGGTGACGGGCACATTCCTGATCACGTTTGAGATGGAAGTACAGATCAACGGCACAACCTACAAGAACAACAAGGGCATCCCAAAAATGGTCCCGGGATCGGCAGCCGTCTCCCTCGTTAACATAACGGGCCACCAAGAAATCCTCAGTTTGCCATACTTACGCAGGTTGACCGTCGACAACTTGAGATACCTGGAAGAAGTGGACTCAAAAAATTTTGTTCAACCTTTCATAGTCGGAATTATTGCCCTTTGCATTTTGGCAACCGCCTTGGCAGTAAAAAAGACTCATTCGCGCAAGGAGAAATAAACGTCGCCAAGAAAAGTTCCAAGTCGTCATGGCTAACCTGAGAAAGGCCGAGGACGCCCTTAATCTTGACGAGGGAGGAGTTAACATAACCATCCATTCGACTGGGCAACCAACACCCTAAAAGGCTAGGTAAGCATTTTATGGTGAGAACCACAGAGAAGTGACGACCGGATGCCACTGCACGAGCTGCTTGATCAGCACGTCGTTGGTGGGAACCGCATCGTCAGCATTTTGAGGCGGGCTTCGATGGGTAACTTTAATATTTTTGTTAACATTTAAGTTTAGTTCTAACGAAACCAGCAAAGTGGCCAAACGGCTCTCTATATTACAAATCTTTAATAAAATAAAATAAAATAAAATTAAAGTCCAAAACCTTAATAACAAAATATTAATTTATACACTACAATACGGTGGGCATATGCTTGTTTGGCATATTATTCCCTTTGTAGAGAAATAACGTAATATATTATATTTTTTTTTTTTTTTTGTTATATGTTAGTATTAAAATATATATTTAGTTATTTATACAAACATACAAACATACAAACATACAAACATACAAACATACAAACATACAAACATACAAACATACAAACATACAAACATACAAACATACAAACATACAAACATACAAACATACAAACATACAAACATACAAACATACAAACATACAAACATACAAACATACAAACATACAAACATACAAACATACAAACATACAAACATACAAACATACAAACATACAAACATACAAACATACAAACATACAAACATACAAACATACAAACATACAAACATACAAACATACAAACATACAAACATACAAACATACAAACATACAAACATACAAACATACAAACATACAAACATACAAACATACAAACATACAAACATACAAACATACAAACATACAAACATACAAACATACAAACATACAAACATACAAACATACAAACATACAAACATACAAACATACAAACATACAAACATACAAACATACAAACATACAAACATACAAACATACAAACATACAAACATACAAACATACAAACATACAAACATACAAACATACAAACATACAAACATACAAACATACAAACATACAAACATACAAACATACAAACATACAAACATACAAACATACAAACATACAAACATACAAACATACAAACATACAAACATACAAACATACAAACATACAAACATACAAACATACAAACATACAAACATACAAACATACAAATATACAAACATACAAACATACAAACATACAAACATACAAACATACAAACATACAAACATACAAACATACAAACATACAAACATACAAACATACAAACATACAAACATACAAACATACAAACATACAAACATACAAACATACAAACATACAAACATACAAACATACAAACATACAAACATACAAACATACAAACATACAAACATACAAACATACAAACATACAAACATACAAACATACAAACATACAAACATACAAACATACAAACATACAAACATACAAACATACAAACATACAAACATACAAACATACAAACATACAAACATACAAACATACAAACATACAAACATACAAACATACAAACATACAAACATACAAACATACAAACATACAAACATACAAACATACAAACATACAAACATACAAACATACAAACATACAAACATACAAACATACAAACATACAAACATACAAACATACAAACATACAAACATACAAACATACAAACATACAAACATACAAACATACAAACATACAAACATACAAACATACAAACATACAAACATACAAACATACAAACATACAAACATACAAACATACAAACATACAAACATACAAACATACAAACATACAAACATACAAACATACAAACATACAAACATACAAACATACAAACATACAAACATACAAACATACAAACATACAAACATACAAACATACAAACATACAAACATACAAACATACAAACATACAAACATACAAACATACAAACATACAAACATACAAACATACAAACATACAAACATACAAACATACAAACATACAAACATACAAACATACAAACATACAAACATACAAACATACAAACATACAAACATACAAACATACAAACATACAAACATACAAACATACAAACATACAAACATACAAACATACAAACATACAAACATACAAACATACAAACACACAAACATACAAACATACAAACATACAAACATACAAACATACAAACATACAAACATACAAACATACAAACATACAAACATACAAACATACAAACATACAAACATACAAACATACAAACATACAAACATACAAACATACAAACATACAAACATACAAACATACAAACATACAAACATACAAACATACAAACATACAAACATACAAACATACAAACATACAAACATACAAACATACAAACATACAAACATACAAACATACAAACATACAAACATACAAACATACAAACATACAAACATACAAACATACAAACATACAAACATACAAACATACAAACATACAAACATACATACATATATGCGAACACGTGCTTGAAAAAACTACAAGCTGAGTGCGGAACAGAAAGAGACAGAAAACTATTTGTATTGTGTTGTTGTTTTCTTGAATTCGGCCGAAAATTTAGAGAGCGAGACGCTGGACGCTTGCAATGTATACCAAAATAGCAAACCGTGATTTTTAAGTTTGGTAGCGCAGTAAGTAGAGATCAATTCTAGAAATGACGTGAGCGGAGGTTCAATCCCGGCCGTTGGCAAACTCGAATTTTTTCTTACTGTTTCTTTTTTTTGCTTCAAATTTTTTTAAATTTTATATTTCCAATTTTTAAAATATCTTGAAACCGATATGACGGAGAAAGTAACCAATTAATCTGCAACGGTATACAAACTTCGGCACAGCCGAAGTTAGCTTCTTTGATATTTTTATTTATTTTTATTATTTTATTATTTTTATTTTATTCTTGTATTTTTTTCTCATTTTCATAATTATTTATTATATAATTTATTTTATTTACCATTTAAGATTTTAGTTCAGATTAAAGAGAAGAATGCTTGGTTTTCAGGTTTTCTTTTATTTTGTATATTGCGTGGATACCTTGCCTCTTTGTCGTCACTTCTCTGTGGTTCTCACCATAAAATGCTTACCTAGCCTTTTAGGGTGTTGGTTGCCCAGTCGAATGGATGGTTATGTTAACTCCTCCCTCGTCAAGATTAAGGGCGTCCTCGGCCTTTCTCAGGTTAGCCATGACGACTTGGAACTCTTCTTGGCGACGTTTATTTCTCCTTGCGCGAATGAGTCTTTTTACTGCCAAGGCGGTTGCCAAAATGCAAAGGGCAATAATTCCGACTATGAAAGGTTGAACAAAATTTTTTGAGTCCACTTCTTCCAGGTATCTCAAGTTGTCGACGGTCAACCTGCGTAAGTATGGCAAACTGAGGATTTCTTGGTGGCCCGTTATGTTAACGAGGGAGACGGCTGCCGATCCCGGGACCATTTTTGGGATGCCCTTGTTGTTCTTGTAGGTTGTGCCGTTGATCTGTACTTCCATCTCAAACGTGATCAGGAATGTGCCCGTCACCGTTGTGGTCTCTTTATTCATTTCCCTGACTATGGCAGTTTGATCATTGATAATTATGACGCCATCGTCTACCACTGTGATTGGCTCCAAATGGCTGGGCTGTGTGTCGCAATGTGCTGTTAGTCCAGAATGGAGTTGCTGAGCGCAAGTTTGCTGCGGCAAGGCTTGACAAAATGATGTTGAGTTTGCCATACTGCGATTTGTTAGGGCGGTGATGTTGCCCTCACAATCGGCCAGGATGCTGTTATTCTCGAGGCGCAGTATTGTCGAATTTCTCTGTACTGGGTAGATGTTTATCTTCTTACAAATTAGATTAGGTCTAGGGTATTTAATCATAAAGAGGAGAAAAATTGTTATTTTGTAGGACTTTAACGCTAGATATTTCTAGGATAGTTGTTACGCTAATGTTCGTAGAGAGTTCTTTCATCTCAATTACATCGCTTTCATTTAGAATTATTGGATTTACCGTGTTTAGCTTCGCAAGGGAGATGGCAAGAATCAGATTCTGTAATTCCGAGATCACGATTCTATTTCTGGTAAGTAATATTTCGAATAGGTGTCCAGTGTCGATCTGTTTAACTTTTGAGGCTTTGAGTAGGATGTTAACAGTGTCTGTGAGTTTATTAATCTGCTCCTGAGTAGCAGTATTAATAGCTATCTGTTTACGTTCGGCAGCGAACGTAATTCTTTCTTTCTTGGAATTTTAGTTGTTCCCAATCCTCAAAGTCTGGAGTGCCAGCAATTACCTTAACGGCTGTTCCTAAGAAATTTAGACTCCTAACTTGGCGGTGGTGTGTCGACAAGGCAGAGAGCAGGTTATCTATTTGCTCTGAATCTATTTTTAGTAGTTTTCTCATATGAGATTGTGAGAAGTGATCCAAGAGTTTCTCTGTCTCTTGTTTTATATTGGCATAGTTGGAAAGGTTAGTTGCATGTTGCAAATAACCATATTCTTCCTATAGATCGATATTTCCGTTTACTATGGGGATATAGTTTGAGTTGGTGAGCTCTGTTTGTTTGGCTGTTGCCATGGCGATGAGTGTAAATATTATAATCCTATAAGTAAAAGAAGACTACATTAAGTGTGTTTTACTATCTAATATTGTCCTTATGGACCACCCTTTTATGAGCACCGTTGTGCCCAAATCTGCTTGAATTGTTTCCTCTTTGTAGAGGGGGGTTATTTTGTTTCCTAATCTTTTATTGCGTTTTACCAATACTTTCTCTCCTACTTGATAAGTTTTTATCTGCCTGTTTTTGCTATGGTATTGTAGCAAGTCAACTTGTGCTTTTTGAATTCTGTTACCGATCTCAACAAGTGATTCGGCTGATCTGTCATATATTATTTCTATAGGAGGTTTTTTTGTAACGGAATGAATTGTTTTGTTATACTGTATTGTGGATAGTAATAGAAGTTCCGTTGTATCATTGATTTTTCGATCTAGTTTCAGGCACCTAGCGATCTCGACAAGGGTGCTATGAAAGCGCTCGTCTTGACCATTTTAAGTACTGTGAAGCGGGGGAGCATTTTCAATGGATATACCGAAATTATTTTCTAACATTGATTTTATCGTACCTGAATTTAGTGATTTTTCATTGTCACAGTACAATGTTCGGGCTGTTGGAAAGAAATTTGCGATTTGCAATAATGCTGGTTTTACATCAATAGTTGATCTAGAGTGAATTGGCTGAACAATAACAAACTTTGAAAATTTGTCAATGCAAGTAAGGAAGTGATTGTTCTCTGTGGAGAAAATATCGATGTGCAGAATTTCTCCTGGGTTGCATGGATTGGGGTTGTCGTTTCGGATGCCTGTCATACTTTGCCTTCCGGCAGACTTTGCAATTTTTGACTGTTTCGTTCGCTAATTTAGTCATTTTTGGAAAAAAATAGTCCTTTAGTATTTGTTTAATGTTTTCCTGGGCTGCCCTATGGGCTCTGCTGTGTTCTAACGCGATAATTTCTAGCTGCTCGTCCCTATTGGCAATATCTTGTACGAGATTTTTGCAATACCAAAAAGTTGTCGTTGGAAATTCCTGAATTAATTGATGTTGTATTTTTCCCAGTATGTGTAGATCGCACTTGATTGCATTAACTACGTTGGGATTGTGAAGTCTGCAAATTCTATTAAGTGTCGAGTTTTTTCTTTAAAGAGAATGAAGGAACGGCTCACTTGAGTATTCGATTGTCGGATAATAATTTGGTTACGATAACAATTTATGGGCTTTTCAGCGGTTTGAACAGTGTAGGTTAAAGATTCTTCACTATGGATCGTCGAATAAGTATTGCTTCCGCAACGTCAGACCTTGCATCATTTTCAAGCGCATTGACGTGTTGACGAGACAGAGCGTCAGCAACATAATTTTCCTTTCCGGGTTTGTAAATAAATGTTGGGTTGTACTCTTCAATAAAAGCTTTCCAGCGTTTTATCTTAGAGTTCGTATTTCTATGTGACACCGCAAATGTAAGCGGCTGATGGTCGGTTATGATATTAAAATTTCGGATTTTTCGACTTTTGTTTCTAAGGTCTTTGCGTAGCTGGCCGCAAAGGCGTATTGTTCGTGATTCGATTCTACCTCTTCAGATAGAGCTAAAGCGGACGGGAGGTCTTCTGGGCGAGCCGCGAATAAAACATCATTAAGGGCTCTACGTGTACCTGATATAAAGACACAGAGTGCATCTGAGCGATACTTTTTATTCATTACCGTTGCCACCTCGTGATTATAGCTCATAATTGTTTTATTTGTAAGCAAAGCTAGCTTCTGTTCAACCCGCTCGTAGTATTCTATAAGGGACAAGTTCCCTAACCTCAACGTAGATAGGTCTCGTTCTAGTAAATATATCGGTCGCTTATCCGCATAAGTGAAATCTAATCTGTCTGTAATTGCGTGAAAATTTAAGACTGTATTAAATGATGCCAGCACCGCATTGGCCGGGCCCTTTATTTTATTTCTTATGATAGCTACTGCTTGATAATACCTCGAACTGCCAATATATTCTTGAAATGTACCGTGGGCGACATGGGCAGCCTTGCGCCACGCAATCTACGTCTCTTGTTTCCCTTCAAAATCGGGAAGGGAATTTATAACGTCTAGGGTTTCATTGCATTCGACCCCTCTGACAATTTCTATTTCTTTATGAGCTTGGACCACCGGGGCACTAATGTTAATACTTTCTATCTTATTTGTCAATTCAGCGAATTTTTGATCATATTCTCTCTTTTGTATCGTGAGGGCGCTTTGAACGGCTCCGAGAACTACAGCTTCTATATGTTTTGCATCCATTTTTATGGTCTCTATTTTGTTTGACCTATTCCAACAATCACTAACACTGTCACAGGGAACGGCGCGTTTCTCTGCTTTCAGTTTATCAAAAAAATCGCACAGTCGTCACAGTCGCTCATATGAGATTAAAGTTTTGTATTTATTATATTTTTTTTTTAAATTTCGAAATGAAAATGTTATAAGAAAATTGATTTCCTTAACAGATCGATAAAGGATTTTAAAATATATTTATTTATATTTTGTATTTTGGTAGATAAAAGAATATTGGGGATTTTGATAAAGCAAATTTATCTCGGTTTGTTTTAATCTATTTCTTGCACTCTCACTGGCGGTTTATTTGTTGTTTTTTTTTGTTTTTCTTTTTAATTATCGATGTATTTTAAATAAAAGAACACCCTACTTACATGTTTTCTTGATTTTCTTTAAATCAGTTTTTTTTTGTTTTTGAAGTTCGAAGTTCGGCGCTGTTGAAGTTCTGTCTTTCCTCAGTCGTCGTCCAACGCCGCTGTCACTTGATATCCGTCTTGCGCAGCCGCCACCAGCCGCCATCGCAGCCGGCAGCGGTCCGATGCCGTCACAAATAGCAAATATTTGATAATAAAAATTTTTTATTATCTGTTTGTCGCTGTAGTGGCTGACAAACTTTGGCAATTTTGATTGCAAAATTAGGTGTTTATTTTCTTGCCAGGGTCGTGGGCGAAGAAAAGGAGTTCACTTTTACTTGTGGTTTTTTTTTTATTATTATTTCCTTTTTTTTTGTTGCCGATTCGTGGCAGACAAATTTTAATAATTGTAACAATGTTGATTGTTTTGAGATAAAACTTTTTTCACTTATATGTGTTATTATCACGTGAGTTCTATTCTTTAGTTGGGCGCCAATTAATATTTTGTTATTAAGGTTTCGGATTTTAGTTTTATTTTATTTTATTTTATTAAAGATTTGTAATGTAAAGAGCCGTTTGGCCACTTTGCTGGTTTCGTTAGAACTAAACTTAAATATTAAAAAAAATATTAAAGTTACCCATCGAAGCCCGCCTCAAACTGCTGACGATGCGTTTCCCACCAACGACGTGCTGATCAAGCAGCTCGTGCAGTGGCATCCGGTCGTCACTTCTCTGTGGTTCTCACCATAAAATGCTTACCTAGCATTTTAAGGTGTTGGTTGCCCAGTCGAATGGATGGCTGTGTTAACTTATACAACAATAATGTTTCGATATTTTTTTTTTTTTTTTTTTTTGTTTTAGGTTTTAATTTCCCAGAAGTGCTAAGGGAACTCATTGTATACTAATTTTGTATATTTTATACATTGACAAAGGGAAATTGGATTCCTACATTCCTAGTTTCGTCATAGATTTTCTCACAGTATTTGTCGAGTGTGATCATTTTAATTTTTGAAGTAACTTTATTTAAATATCAAGTTGACTTAGTTGGTTTATTGAACTTGTCTTTTTAATATATTGCTATGACAATATAAAAAAAATATATGCACACTGAATATATTTCTTTTGGCTTAAGGCCCTTTTTGTTACACACTTATTGTGTAATAGATACGCTTTATAAAGGGTATATGCGCACATAATTATGACTATTATCAATAGCAGTATATTAGCTTTAAGTCAATATTTGATGATTCGATATTGTTTATTACATTTGCAGTGGAATCCACTGTCTTTGTATCGATTAAACCCATAGTGGGTGTATTATCGTTATCATCAAATTTGCTTTTGCTATTATTAAACATATTTTTTTTTGTATTTTAATTTTCTTTACTTTTGTTTTGTTGTTTTTTTTTTTCCTCGTTAAAAAAAATTCTCAAGTTTAATATTATATAATATTTTCATATTATTGAAATGTTTCTATTTTTTCCCCTCTACTGTTTCGCTTTTCATTTTAGTTTGTTGGTTCCGTTACATTTTTTCCTTTTTTTTCAATTAATTTTTGAACGATTTTCTTTTTTTTTTTTTTTGAATTCACTTTTGTGTCAGAGGTTTCTACCTATTTGTTCGTACAGCTTTACGGGCTATACGGCTATTGAGCAGAGTCCCCACAGTTTGTACAAAAATTTTTTTCATTTATATTGTTGAGACAACGAGCTTTTTCGTTGCCTCTAAGAATCTCTGATTAAATTAAGAAAGGTTCAATTTATAAACGTTATCAATTTTATTTGTGTACGGCACCCTTTTAACTTTAACTATTTCAAACGCAGTAGCCGCGGACAGTTGCGATTGCTTTATACAGAGAACTAAAAAACTTTTCTAGTGCATCAGAGGGCCGCAGCGCCGATCTGCCTGCATTAGAAGTCGGTAGAGCTAAGACGCTCGTGCTGACGTAAAGCACGATTGGCGGCAAGATTTCGTCCTTCACCAGAATCAAATCTTCTGAACGCTGGGCTTCGGAGTCCGCCACTTCGATCTTTGCTGCAGTAAGGTCAGATACTCATTCAGCCTATCCTTTTTAAGCTGAGTGAGATCAGGTTCGATGAACGTACGAAGTCAAGCACAGTTCAAAAAATGGCCAGGGGTTAATACATCGAGATCTGTGGGATTCTCTGAAAGTGGAATAAGAGGTCGCGAGTTGATTACTGCTGATATCAAGCAAATTAGAGTACGTAGTTCATCGAAATGAAGTAGAGATGATCCGCAAGATCTACAAAAATAGAATTTTGCCGTTTTAACGGCCGCCTCTCACAAACCACCGAAATGCGGCGATCGTGGAGGAATGAATCGCCAATCAATAGTTTCAGCCAACCAAAATTGAAGCACAGATTCCTGGTGATAATTGCTGAGAAACAACTGCTTTAACTCAATGAGCTCATTCTTTGCCCCGACGAAGTTCGTAGCATTGTCAGACCAAATTTGCGATAGTCCGCTTCGTATGGAGATGAACCTCTTCAAAGCATTCAAGAAGGCAGACTTTGACAAATCCTTCACCAATTCCAAATGTACAGCTTTGGTAACGAAGCAGATAAAAATGCAGATGTAGCCTGCTCCGAATCTCAGATTTGTAAAAAAAGGGGCCACAGTAATCCACTCCTGTAACGTCGAACGCAAAGCCTGGCTGAACGCTGCGGATCATGATGCGAGAGCTATGATGAATATCAGCACCCGTTAATCCACTGGACTTGATGTGATGAATAAATTTGTATACATATCCGAAGACCCGCTGCATCTTGAAGAAAGAATTTAAAAACTTGCACGTGTCGACGAGGTGTGATTTGGGAGACCTTGTACCCAGCACTCTCTTGCGAAGGTCATGCAATGGAACGCTTCTTGTTGGAGCTGCAGGTCAGGCACTTGCACTGTCGAGCAAAAAGGCTGGTCCATGAGCCCACATTGTAGATGCTTGTAATTCGCATGGCGATGCTCCCCTCGACAAGAGATCTGCTGTGTTGAGATTAGTAGGAACATGATGCCACTGCATCCCAGTGGTTAACTCCTGAATAGATGCGATTCGATTGGAGACGAATATATTGAACTTGGATGCATCGTTTTAAATCCACGAGAGCACGACAGATGAATCAGACAAGCAGTAGCAGGAACATGAAAACAACTCCATACGGACTATCTCACTCATAAGTTCAGCTAGTAAATTTGCTCCACACAACTCTTAGCACTGTCAAAGTCTTCAGGGGTGATACTCTCGACTTAGAGCAGAACAAATGGGAAGTAGAATTACCATTTGATCTAGAGACGATGTAAACAGCGGCTCCATAAGCATTCAGGCTCGCATCGCAAAACCCATGTAACTCGATTTCGGCCGATGGCAGTGCGGCCAATCTCTGGTAGGCTGCCATTTAAGCTTCTCTCTCCAAAGTTGCTGCAAGAATTTCTTTGCTTTTGTAATGACAGGTCCTAACAGGCCGAGAGGATCGTAAAACCGAGCAATTGCCGACAAAGCAGTGCGCTTTGTGAGCTTAGGAGACAGCTAATAGGTGAATAAGAAAATAACAAACAGTCCGATGCAGGATCCCATGCTAAGCCAAGTGTATTTGTGATGTTGCGCCGTCGTCGAACTTTAGCAGCGATTCTTTGTCCTTATCAGCAACGCCCTGTAGCACAGTCGCATCGCTTGAGCACCATTTGCGATGCTGGAATTGACCCTTCGACAGCATAGAAACTGTTTGTCGCATGATTTCCTGCACCAACGATAAAATTTACAAATATCGCCTGTGAATGGTATAGGAACTGTGCGAAAGCGAAGAAGAGTGGTAAACAGCTTTGCTTGAATAGTAGGATCTGCCATCAGGACGTCGTTTAGCGAATATCTTGAACTCGTCGCAGCAGAACCATCAAACACGACTCGTAATTTTGTAGTGGTACAACTTTCCTTTAGTACACAGTGATGAGGTAAGAAATATTTGCATTGACTTAGCACATCCGATTGAACAAGAGACAGATGGCCTAAGTTAAGATATTCCTTTATGAAATCTGAATACTGGCTTTTGATTTGAGATCGTTTATCTAATTTGCGCTATAATGATAAAAAACTTTGTCGAGCTTGGTCGTACGAAATCTGGACTCAGATTCAAAGGAAACCGAACAGAATAAGCTCCGGAAGCGAGCCGACAAACGTTGTCGACAAAGTGAGCATCGCAATTGAGCTCTTCATCAGGTAATTTCTTTATTTGATCAGGGCAGCTTTCGATTTCCCAAAATCACCGAACTAACTCATCCAAATTCTGATCCGAATTTTCATTACGTAAAGGCAGGGCCGGCACGGCTAAGGCAGCTGTATGGCGAGTTTTGTGGTAGTTTCTAGTAACTACCCAACCCAACCTTATTTTCCGAGCAGTTACAGCAGTCAGATGCGTTTTAAAATCGGAAAATTGAGAATGTAAACAAAGGTTTGCAGAATATCCTTCCGCATGAAAATTGGCATCACCTGTGCCTGATACGCTAACTGAAGATTTTATCCTTTTAAGTTGTAACTGCTGCGCCAAGCGCGATGTGACAAAATCCAGCTGCGATCCTGAATCGAGCAACGCCCAACAAGGAACCAATGCACCGAATCGAATTTTAATTAAAACAATGGCAGTCGCCAAAAGCACCATATTTGGACTAGGATTTTGAGCAACAAGAGCAGTAGAGGAGGTTGGCAAAGGAGCTGGCGATGATCTACTGATGACAGCTGAGGAAGGATTGTGCAGTAGAGAGTGATGCTTGATGCCACAGCTTTTACAAGAACCCGAATTGCACGCTCGATATTGATGCCCTTTTTTTAGACAATTAATGCACAAGCCTAGCTTCATTGCCTCCTTATAGCAGACAAATTGGCGAACTGGGTGCAACGATAAATCAAGTGGCCAGAACTACCACAAAAAACACAGCAATTTAAATACTAAAAATGTGTAGTTGCGATTATTAAATTTGTTGTTCTTTCCCACCTGATTACAAGGCCCTTAAGAGGCCATTGCATAATCAACATTCTCCAACGTTCGACACCGATTCTCCAGAAATTCTACGAAATCCTCGCACGATGGTATCTCAGGAGGTTTGAGTGATTCCTCCCATTTGATTTGAGTTGTAGAATCCAATTTTTGCAGCAACGATTGCACAATAATAATTCCCTCAATTTGCTCAGCTTTGCCTATAGTTTGTAATGCAAGCATATGAGCACTGGTTCTGTCCACAAACGAACGAAACTTTGCAGCAGAGCCAGCCTCTACTCTCTTGAGCCCTAAAATTTCCACAATATGTGCCTGAAAAACAAGACGTCGATTATTAAAACGATTGTGTAGCAGCTCAAGAGCAATTTTATAATTCCCGTCACAAATTTCCAGCGAACGTATTGTATCCACTGCTGTATCTTTCAGGCATGATCGCAGGTGCTGCATCTTCTCAATATCCGCCATACTTGGATCCTTATCGATGATTGTCGAAAAAAGTGAAAAGAAATCTGCCCACTCAGTATATCCACCGCTGAACGTGAAGTTTAAAAAAATTCACCCTGTTTTCTTCACTTATGAAAGACAAGTTGCTAGTTGCCATGGTGAAGCAGAGAAAAGGGAAAGAAAAAGAACCTTTGTAGTCAAGCAAACGGAAAAACGGGCGGCCGTTGACATTAGACCACTTTAGACACAAGCACAATTATTTGCAGCTTAAGAAATTTGCACTAATGCCATGGGCGGGGAAAAGTTAAATGATATTTAGATTTTAACACAGTTTTTATTTTAATTTTTTATTTAATTTATCACGTCGGGGTCACCAAAAATGTTGAGACAACGAGCTTTTTCGTAAGAATCTCTGATTAAATTAACAAAGGTTCAATTTAAAAACGTTATAAATTTTATTTGTGCACGGCACCCTTTTAACTTTAACTATTTGATACGCAGTAGCCACGAACTCTTGACCAACAATCTACGAGGAGCGGTTTCAAGTTTTCTTTTTGTTTTCGCGCGAATCCTAACGGTTGCACTAAATGCCCAAATCTCCCGCCCAACCGACCGAGGAGGGCATACCGCATAACGTTAGCCTCGAGACGCGGATACAGAATCACAAAATACAGGCAAATGTACGAATTCTACATCTAGTTACGAACTAAATAAGATAAGATAGAAGGTTTTAGTAAAGAAAGAGAGAGCTCAGAACTGATTACACTGTAAAGGCGATTGTAATCAGAACAAATGACTCCAAAGGTTCATGCAATGCATAGTTAGTAGAACAGCGTGGAAGAGATAAATAAAGTAAATTTCTAGCAGCTCTACAAGGAACTGATAAAGCTACGCGGTTCAAAAACTCAGGCGAGTCTATATCTCCAATAAGAAGCTTCTGCATGAATATCACGCCAAGCATTACTCTACGATCAGAAAGAGAAGGTAGGTTAAGTAATAGAAGTCTACTAGAGTGCGATTGCAAATTGATATTGCGATCCTAGTTCAGACCACGAAGAGCAAAGAGCAGGAAGTGCTTTTGCATAGATTTAATTCTTGCTTGGTAAATGAGGTAAAGAGAATTTTCGTTGTATATGGGTCATTAAATTCCTATGACCATCTTTTTACAAACCCAAGAACTCCCATAGCTTTGCCGACAGCAGTGGAAATATGAGACTTAAAAGATAACTTTCAGTCCATAAGGACACCCAATTCATTTATCTCATCGAGACGTTTTAAATGACTATTATTAAGAAAATAGGTAGCAATCTGTGGAGTATTCCTGAAGAAAGTTAAAACACTGCATTTAGAAGTGTTGAGGTTTAGCAAATTAAGTTCACACCCTCTTGGCAAGACCCTCTTGGAACTGCAAAATCTAAACTTTCTGGAGTTAAAAAAACTAAAGGCATTATTTAGAGAATCAAGATAGTACAAGGTAGTGGTGTGTTAGTGTCAAAACAGTTTGAAAATATCAATGTTTTTGAAGAAATAAAAAAACTTAGTTCAAGTATTAAGAAGTATACTAAACTCACAAATATTACAATTCGTGGCATTCGGTTAAGAAACAACAGAGTTATTGAGGACAAACCTTGTTCATGACCGATCGGGATGAATCCGAGATATACAATGGCTGCAGCAAAAAGAAACCAATAAAACTTTTATTGAAAATTTCACCTCTGTAGCTATAAATGTCTCGGAGGAGATGCTGTTTATCCAGACACACAGACAGGGCTAGATCGTCTATTCATGCTGATCAAAAATATATATACTTTATATAGTCGGAGATGCTTCCTTCTGTGCGTTGCAAACTTCTGACCAAAATTAATATACTCTCTGCAAGGGTATAAATATTAAGGAAGTTTACCTCGGCCGTGCCAAAGATTTTTAATCTTCTGTAAATATAAACTTAAACAAAATTTAAGCAATTTCTGGGGTTGACTTATTGATTTATGTACGGTAATTTATTGGTGATATAAAAGCAGGATTAATATCTGTTTGAGATGACTCAAAAAATAAAAAAGGTGTTCTCACAAGAACCTTTTTTCGATACCTTATAGTTGTCCGATCGGACCAATTCATAAACTTGAGTCATATAAATGATCAATGAACAGAATCATATACGTTTTATTCCCGTAGCTGAAGATTAAATTTCGAAAAGTTTCGAAGAAAGAGACGGACGCACATAATTATATGGAGTCGACTATTGATGCTGACTATAAATGTAAACGTTTATTTTTATACGTTACGAACACCTGACCAATTTTATTATACCCTCTGCAACATTGCATTCCAGGAACAGCTTAAATGAACCAGCTCATACTCACAACTTTTAATGACCATAACAACTCTTAAACGAAAAGATACATACATAAATACATACATACATATGTATGTATGTATATACATACAAGCCAATGTATATATGTACATCACCAGCCAAGTCCAATAGAAGACCAGATCCGGATGCAACACAGTTGCAAACGCCAAATAAACATTTTGATCGGCCACGTGGCCGACTGAAATATGACACAAAGTGCTGATTCGGCGATTTGTGACGCTGCTTTGAGATCTTGGGTACTTTCAGAATATTCCAAGTTTAGTTTCTAGATATATGTATTTCGAAACGGTACGGTATACGGTTATACGGTAGTATAACTGCATACTCTCTGCTTATACATAAGAAACATACATATATACATATGTTCGCTTTACCTATTACATATATAACCAAAAAACATGTAAAGAAGGCAGCGCTGCCACTGCAGACCGCGCCGTCTTAGTTTAAGTAATATTTAAGATCAATAATCATAAATCAGAATAATAAAGACCTTGGAAGCGACAACAACAGTTGCTCCAATAACTTCAAAATAAAATCGAAGTAATATTATTCTACAATAGTTTTTTCTAATTTGCGGGGGCGGAAGTGGGCGTGGCAAAAATTTGAAACAAACTTGATCTGCGTATACACTAGAAGGATGTTGACACCAAGTTTGGTTACTCTAGCTCTTATAGTCTCTGAGATCTAGGTGTTCATACGGACGTACGGACAGACGGACAAACAGACGGACAGACGGACATGGCTATATCGACTCGGCTATTGATGCTGATCAAGAATATATATACTTTATGGGGTCGGAAAATTTTCCTTCTGCCTGTTACATACATTTTAGCGACTTTAATATACCCTTGAACCCTATGGGTACAGGGTATACAAAAAATAAAAATACTTTATTTTTTAAACTTAAAACTTATTTGAACCAAATTCTAATCTAGCCAACATAACAAGTAACAATATTCATTTTAAATTCATTCATTTTAAATACATACATAGATTCATCTTAGAAAGGGTCCTTCGAATTTTGAACTGATTCTCTTATTAGTCCGTTAGGATAATATCCTAATTCACTGTAGCTTCAAAAATATCATTAATCACAAAAGGCGATATAGTAGAATGCAGTCATATTTGTGAATGAATAGATGTACATCTGTGCATAAGTTAAATATTTTTGGTTGCCATTGGTGACCTTCGAACCTAATACACATCTTATTATTAAAAAAATTACCCCCGCCCACCGTATGCACTAATGTACATACAAACATACATACATATGTACATACATGCAAACATACAAACTTACATATAAACATACATACATCCATGTATACATGTATGGATGTATCGATTTTCAACATCGATATTCTATACAAATTTAGAGTACATATTCGCGTTGCACATGTGATATGTACATGTACATACATACACATGCACATGTACATACACATGTACATGTACATACATACACATGCACATACATCAAGTTCCCTTACCAACTACTCCAACTATATATTCCTTCTTCTTCTTCCTTTCCACCTTATTGATCTTTATTTACCTTTTTTTTATTATTTACTATTTTATTACTATTTGTATTATTTAGTTTGTAATAAAGAATACATATAATAAAAAAAATACATACATCCATACGTACATCCATATGTACATATGTACATACGTACATCCATATGTACATATGTAGGTTTTGGATATTTAAATACATACATGCATACATATGTACATATGTATGTAGGTATGCACATATGTATGTATGTACATCCATAAATACATACATACGTATGTATATAGATATGTGTATGTACATATATGTATGTATGTATGTACATATGTACATATGTATATATGTACATATGTCCCGGCACAGGTGGTTGAGAGTTATCTGAACAGCACATTTACACATGTCAATGCTTTTTTCAAAAAGCTTTTTTCTTAGCTTCGCTGAATTTCGTATATTTTCGGTCTTGCTTTTCGCTTTATGTGTGTTTGTTTTCTTTTTCCACGTACATATGTATGTAACAGCGCGACTTAAATTTTCCCTCTTTTTATTACCTGCGTTACCAACGTGTCTCTCCTCAGTCAATATCCTGCAGGCGCCACACAAGCATTTCTACCTAAGTATGTATGTATGTATGTATGTATGTATGTATGTATGTATGTATGGATGTATGGATATTCTATATGTATACAGGCGAGAGATACATACATACATACATATGTACATAAATATATGTACATACATATATTGTATATACAACACACAAATGTATGTACACACATACATACATACATATGTGCATTGTATTTTATAAGTTTTTCGCTTTGCAGAAATGTCTCTATATGAATAAATTCAAAACTTACAAGTGCCCATTTTTCAACTTACCCACGGACAAACCAATTTCTTCAGCAATCTGCGTCCATACTTTCATTTTTACTTCAACATTTTTGTAATCAGGATTATGATTATTATATACTACGTCATATTTTTTAACAATATCTATGAAATCGGAAGTGTTGTCTGATGTTGTGGACGATTCACTTATTGCTCGCGAAGTTTTCATTTCTTGTATGTTGACGGTTGTTGTGCTGTGTAAACCTTGTTTTTTATCACTTCACTAAAAAATTTTAGTATATGACCATGTCTCTATACATGCGTATAAATAATAGTTGTGCGATGACTTTTGACAGCCGCATTGTGTCCTCGTTCTCCCACACTCACTGAGAGGAACCCAATGGAAGACTGCCGTCGTTTATACTTATATGACCGCTTCGACAAAAGTTGGACTCTTGAATGAGAGAGCTGAAATGCACAGAAAACCTACTACAGCGGCAGCCGTCAAGTAAAGCAGAGGCTATAGCAGAGAAAACCGCAGTTAGCAGCAACAACGCGAGCGCGACCCCAACAGCAAGAAAAAACAGGCGGGTGAACTACAAGGATGTGTAAGGAAGAACGAGAAAGGAAAACCTCATCAACACACATGCATACATACATACATATGTATGAATGAATATGTATGTATGTATGTACATACATATGTATATGTTGACGCAGTAGCAGTTTCGCGTTCCCGCCCACTAAGCACCGCATACCCACTTATAAGCACTGGATTCCATGTGTTTGCTATTGTGCTAATGCGACGCATCAAATTAAACCACTTAAACATTTGCACCTGTAATTTCTTTTAAAAATTTTAATTATTATTATTTTTATTATCATTTTTATTAACACTTTTTCGAATATCATTTCAAATCTAAATCGAAAAAGCAATACAGTCATATACATATGTATACATATACATATGTACATATGCACAAACAAGTATGTATGTATGTCCATACATACATACATACATATGTATATGTATACATAAATAGATGTGTACAAAATGTACGACAGTTGGTATTTTTTGTTCGCGTTTCAATTTTGCCGGAAAAAGTACATTTTTGTCCAAACAAACATCAAAACATTTCGGCATTTGTATGTATTTATTATCGTAAGACTGGGGAATGAGTTTTTGAGTTTTTTGTTATAAATGAGTTAAGAATACTTTAATTAATATAAATAGGAAACAAAATTTTTGGAAAAACTAATACATACATATGTATATGATACTAAAAACGACGTTGAAAAATTAATTTTTGTTTCAATTTTCATTTTGCAAACAATTGTTTGACATACTGTATGTATGCATGTATATACATACATACATACATACATATGTGTGCCTAAATTTGTTTTTTCATTCCGTGTCTAACAATTGCTTAACTTCTACTGCTATTACACTCCTTATGGCACGTGGCAAGCAGGTAGTATAGCTCTCTACGGTGATTGTGTTAAAGTCGCTGTAGAGATATTGTTGATTTATTCAAATTGATCAATGATGTCCACGCTATTGCATAGCTAATCAGCGCACGTTTATAATAATTAATACGTTGTATGTATGTACATACGATGTACGTCCATACATACGTACATACGATGTACGTCCATACATACGTACACACGATGTACGTCCATACATACGTACATACGATGTACGTCCATACGTATGTATGTACATATATGTATATGTACATATGTATGTATGTATGTATGTTTGTGGATACGTGTGCATTTATTATTCTAGTAAGAATTATCAGTTTGTTTTAAATGACTTAAACTTCCACAGTGTGTATTATTTCCATTCATTAACGGCTTTATCCCCGTTTCATATCTGCAGTTGTTCGAAAAGTAATTGCACCAGAATAATCACATAATTTGCTAGCCCATTGTAAACCTACATACATATGGATATGTACATACATACATACATACATATACATATGTACATATGTACATGGACAAACATAGCTACAAGGATATTTTAAGTGATAATTTAATGCCGAGTGTCTCAAAATTGGGCCTTGATCCAAAGAAGTTCTTGTTCAACAAGACAACGACCCCAAACACTCATCGTATTTGGTACAAGAATGGCTGTTGTATCATTGTAAGCAGTTGAATACGCCACCACAATCATCAGATCTGAATCCCATAGAGCACATATGTATAGATGTACATACATGGACAAACATAGCTACAAGGATATTTTAAGGGACAATTTAATGCCGAGTGTCTCAAAATTGGGACTTGATCCGAAGAAGTTCTTGTATCAACAAGACAACGACCCCAAACACTCGTCGTATTTGGTACTAGAATGGCTGTTGCATCATTGTAAGCAGTTGAAAACGCCACCACAATCACCAGATATGAATCCCATAGAGCACATTTGGGATTTGCTGGAAAGAAAAATTCGAAAATATACGACGTCGGCGGCGTCGTCGCTGTAGATCGATGGCCTGTTGGGTAACGGGTGAATGTCGAATTCGGCAATTTTTGGCTGGCGCGTGCAGGAAGCAATGCAGACGTCAGGTCAGCACTTTGGTGCAACTGACATCGGTCAACGCAACGTGACTTCTTGGTCATGAGAATTTCTTCGTTGCTAACTCCTCCTCCTCTAGTTTACACTTGTCCTCAAGTGATTTGTTAAAAGAATGGTATATCGTTAAATGGGATGTTTCGGCTTTCGATCTTCTAGATATTAGTCAGCGTTGGATCGTTTTTAGAGCCCATCTGTTTTTGGTCGAGTTGTACGATGACCCTTTTTCCTTTTTTCTTTATCACTAGATGCAGTAGGAAACTGATGAGGATGGCGGTCATAAATAGGGAGACAAGTGCTATTCTATTGGTTGTTGAATGCACTTGGATCTTTTGCATAACTTTGATGTTGTTGACATGTAATTCTTCGAGTGCTTTCAATGAGAGAATTCTAATGCGTTCGCTCTCAATTGGTGTAATCTTTATTATGGGGCTTCCGGGTTTCATTACTGAAATCTCTATATTGCTGAATGTCTTCTGATTGATAGTTATGGTTTCATTCCAAAAGTTTAACAGGTATGTGCCTTTTAGTTTCTTTGCCTCCTTCTGCCATTCGACGGTTCCATTGAAGTCGCTTAACAGGATTAGTTCATCGTCGAGTTCTTCTACTTCTGGGATGTGGTCTGCGTTGCTAAAGTCGCACAGTGCTTGTTCTCCCCGAATTATCTTAGGGATACAACTATCTTTAGTTAAATTAACATTTTTTGTCTTATCGCAAATTTTTATATTGTTGTAATTTTTACAATTATTTGATATTCCATAGAGTTCTTCTTTACATTGAAATATTTCTTTATATTTGATATTGATGATACTATTGTTCTTTATTACAGGTTTGATGATTGAATTTTTGCAGTCTATTTCTTCTAAATTAGGAATTTTTAGAATGTACAAAAGTGTTGTTCCATTATGCAAAATGGAGACATCTGCGAATTCTAACATTTCTTCTATATTTAATGGTGGCATGTTACTTTCTTGAAACTTGTTACTGATAATTTGAATTTCTTTTTTTCCTAGTAAAAAGGTATTTATTAAATTTAATTTGGCCTACTGTATGGCATATTTAATATTTATTATTTCTTCTTTTATTAACCTTATTTGGTTTTGAAAACTAACAGCTAGTTCATCCCTTACAAGTGAATCTTTTTTTATGCTATTGGTTACATCGTGTGAAATTTTTGTTAATTTATTGATTCTGTCTTCCAGTTGTTTATTAATGATTATCTGTTGGTCGTTATTATCTATTAGTTTGTTTAAATTGTCTGTTATCATTACTAAATCATTATTGTCCGGGCTACCTGCTATATATTTCCATGCTGTGCCTAATATGTTAATTGCTCTGGTATGCCGATTCTGGTATATTGCCAATGTGCTGAAAGTAATCATTGCTTGTTCTATTTCATGATGCAAGGTGTGGTATAAGGGGTTTGCTTTAAGATCTTGTTCTGTGAGTAATAGGAGATTGTCTAATGCTTCTTTAATTTGTCCTAATTCTATCACCTCCACTATTCGCGTTGTTGATATCTGTAATTTTCCTATTCCATTTATTATATTAACGGTGTGTGCGTCGGTGTAGTTTGATATGTCTAGATGTCCTTCCGTCAGTGTAGTCGTCATTGTGAATAGTAGCCTGTAAAATTTATAAATTTTTTATATTGCTCTTGTGTATCGTTTTTCCAGTTGTTGTTAGTAAAGTTGTGTTTTTATCTTTTTTGACTATTTCTTTTCTGTACCTTGGTGACAATTTAGTTCCTAATCTATTATTAATTTTGACATATATTTCTTACCCTGGCTTGTATGTGCGTATTTGTTTTCGTTTTTTATTATGATTCTGTAAATCTGTAGTTTGTTTTTGTTTAATTCGGTCAATGTTGTCCTGTCTTGATTTTTCGTATTGTTCTGGGTCCGTTGTTAAATTTCTGCCAAAAAACAAATCTAATGGTCGTTTATTAGTCGTGATGTCTGAAAGTGTAGAATGAAACCGCTCCACCTGTCCATTAACTGCGCTTTTATAGGGTGGTGTCTTGTAAATTTCGATCCCCAATTGGTCCCTCATTATGAATGTTATGGACGCTGAGTTTAGGGATTTCTCGTTATCAATAACTACGAATTTCGGGACCCCATAATAATAAAAGATGTCGTGTAGTGGTTGTTTTATGTCTTCTATAGCTCTAGATTTGATAATTCGCCCCTGGGCTAGTTTTGAAAATTGATCTACTGCTGTCAGAACTATGTTCTTTTTTTGTCGTGTAAATGTCGATATGGATTATGTGTTCAGGGAAGTGGGGTATGGGTATTTCTTGTATTTTAGAATTAGTTGGGTGGGTGTCTGTCGTATTTTTCTTCTTTACAAATTTGGCATTGTTAGGCCAATGATATTATTTTTTGTTTCATCTTGGGAAAGCAATGTGTTTCCGACAATTGCTTTTTATTTTCTAGTGCTTACAATGAGCTCTATTCTGAATTTTAAGAATATGTTCGTCCTGTTCTGTTTCGTTAGTCAAGTCTTTTACTTGTGTCTGCGTGAATCTTAGTTTTAAGTTTCTAAAGTGCTTGGGAAATATCTGTTGGATTTGTTTCATGATTTCTTCGAAGGTTATTATTTCGTTGATCACGGAAGGGTTTAGGTATCTTTTTAGTATTTCTATTAGGATTTTTTTAAGTGAACTCTTGTTTAGTTATCAAATGTGGAATGTTGGGAAAGGGATTTGAAACTTATAATCGGATGTATCGGATTTGTTTATGATTATTTGATTCTTAAATGCATTGATCGGAACTTCGATACTGGGTATCAGATTGTGGCTTGAGCTTTCTGCACTATGTTTGGTGGATGCTACTGAACTGACGTGGTTTACCATGGGTATTTTTGATAGTGCGTCCGCGTCCGCTACCGTATTATCTCTGCCTGGTTTGTAAAGAAGTTCATAGTCGAATTTCTCTAGATACGCTTGCCATCTTTTGATTCGAGCGTTACTGTTTCAGCTGCTAAGTGAGTGTGTAAGTGGTTGATGGTCTGTGAAAATTTTTTACTTTTGTCTTACTGTACAGGTAATTTTTAAGAGCTTTTAACGCCCAAATAATTGCCAACATTTCTTTTTCGTTAGTGCCATAGTTTTCTCCTGGTTTTCATAGTGCCCTTGAGAGAAAGCAAATGGATCGTTTATTCTGAGATAAAACTACTCAAATCGCGTAATTGGATGCGTCTGCTGTTAATGGAAATTCTTTGTTAAAGTCTGGGTATTGTAGGATGACTTCGTTAGACACTAGACCTTTTTTAATTTTTTTGAAGGAATCTATGGCCTCTTGGTTAAGATCAATAAATTTTTTGAAGACAGATTTTTGGACATTCGTCCATCTTCCCCTCTTAAAAGAGAGCTTATTGGCTTTGCTAACTTAGCGAAATCTTTTATGAACCGTCTGTAGTAACTAGACAGACCAATAAATGATCGCAAGTGTAAAGAATAGATATTGCATTTATAATAAAGGGAGCATGTCCGCTTTAATTGGTGTGCAGATTGAGAATGTTCTCTTGCTTTATTTCAAATCATTTCTTTAGCCTAAATAAGGTCTTCATATAGAGTTCTGTCGCTGCAAGCAGTAGCAGAACGGGAGTATATAGCATAACATATGTATTTGTATATATTGTTAAATATGTATATATGTGCAGAAGGCATATACATGCGCTTGGTACCGAATGGTCAGAACGTCATAGTGCTTACGCTGCAGTTCTCATTATATTATATTTTTTTTTTTTCTTATATTATGTAAACAAAGCGACAAAGTGTCTATATGTTTATGCGCTTGATACTCTATTATTAAATTTGGGCATATGATCACTTTACATATTGTATACACTACAATACGGTGAGCATATGCTTGTTTGGCATATAACATACTACACAAGTCTTTAAGTGTTTTTGGAAGAGGATACTTGGCTATGGTTGCTATTTTATCAGGGTTGTTCTCAACGCCTTTATCTGAAATGATAAAGCCGAGAAACTCTACTTTGTCTTTGAAGAACTCGCATTTGTCTAACTGGCATTTCATATTAACTTCTTGGAGATTTCGAAAGATGATGCTAAGTTTTTTAGCATGCGTTTCATTATCTTTACTGAATATGATAATGTCATCAATGTATATGAAACATATCTTACCGA